>VZSZ01001804.1:108213-120671 GCA_013398815.1 Ibidorhyncha struthersii
GATGGGATGGGAAAGGAAAGGAAAGGAAGCGGTGTGCACCAAGAGCTGGGTATCACATATGCACTTCTGGCTTGACAAGAGCATTCTCCACACCCACCCTCACAGTAGCATCCCCATCATCACCTTGATCAAAACCACTTCTCAAATAACAGGGCATGTGTCTGTGCTGAAGACTGTACTCACAACAAGTGTCCAGAGATACATGTCTTGGTTAACGAGGCCTGGTTGGAATTACCCTGAAAAGAGAAAGTGTGCTTTTTTACACTGGGCAACTGGGTAGAGAGGAGAAGGTTGCTGAAGCTGACTAAAAATATTTACCTTCCCAAAGAGGTGACATAACATCTCTACCGTGCACTTCTGAGTTCAACATCAAAAAGGTGAGGCAGATCACAAAAATGATTTCTGGCTGAACAGAGACATTTTCTTGAGGGAGTAGGGGGTGAGAAAACAACCACCCACCCAAACCCACGTATTTTGAACACCACATATAGTGGTGAGGGCTTCAGCTTGGTTTGGGTTTTTTTTCTGCCCTTTCCAGCAAAGTCACTCCCTATCCAGTGCACAGAGCCAGGGATGCTGCTGTCTTCCAAGCTACTAAGCACAGGAAGGAATATTTATCTTGGCTCACTCTGACCAGTTTTCACAGAATCACAGAATCTCCTAGATTGGAAAAGACCTGTAAGATCATCTAGTCCCTGAAGGCCAGCACACAGCACACTCTCCTGACCCCATGGCAGCCCTAACAGAGTTCAAAGTGCTGCTGCAAACAATAGGGGAATGAGAACTCTTCACTAAAAGAGCACTTGGAAAAAGGGAGACATCAGGCAACATTCACAGGTGGCTGCTCCTTTCTTATTAATGGATTGCCTTTTCCAAGGGATAACTGAATCTGTGTACTGTTCAGTGCTTCCCATGCTTTCTCTTTACAGTCTTCGGTGTTCTTCTTGCCTCCAGCTTTCCTGGTTGCTCTCCCCTTGGGCAAACCCTCCTTGCCATCTTCTTTTCCACAGAGTTTTCAGTCCCTGGTGCTATATTCTGCTTTCTTCTGCAGTCTTCTAGCCACCTGTACAGTACATTTCACCTACATTTCAAGACTGCACAGATAAAGGCCCACCAGGGCCTTTACACATGCAGACAAGTAGTGTTTGTTCTTTGAGAAAACATGATGCTTGTGCACTATAAAAGTCTGTCCCTGAGATTTTAATTCACAGACCTTGCTTTCCCAATATGTCCTTTTTACTGTTATTTTTGCATTCCTAAGGCTCATCCTTTTTAGCTTGTGGGTTGTGGTCACTGCCAGAGCTCGTGCATAATTCAAATATTTTCAAATATTCCTACAAACATCCTTGCAGTTGTCAAGGTCATTAAACTTGTTGTGGCTGAAGCAAGTTAAGATTAGCTAGGAATTGTCCTGGAGCCTTTCTCCCCATGTAACTGTTATTTCAGGAAGCAATACCCTCCATTTAGATTGCAAGATCAAGATGTAACTGATTTAGGAAACTAGTGTTTAGTGATTAAGCAAGAAATTATTACAAAACTGGTCAATCTATTAAGTAATCAAGATACTGATTATCAAATATACACACCACTATTGCTAATCTGCAATTAATACTATTTTTCACCCTATTACACACAATTATAAAGAGGCTAATCTATCACTCTCAAATCTTATGAATCACATCTGCTATTCACTTACAAATCCACCATCTTTCTCTGCCTACATGACCTATCACCATGGTGGAAATCTATCCCTCTTCAGCCCACCCTCTCACATCCAGTTTTTCAGACACAAACCTGATGGAAAGCCCAACAGGGAGTCCCACCAGCTCAGGTTTGCAAGTCAGCATCACTGTCGTCTGTTGGCACCTGCATTCCTCCTTTCAGAAGATTCCCCCTGTCCTTTGCTCTTTACCTGATTTTCTACCTTATTCATAGAATCATTGAACAGTTTGGGTTGGAAGACACCTTTGAAGGTGATCTAGTCCAACAGCCCTGCAGGGGCTAGATCATGTTGCTCAGAGCCCCATCCAATCTGATCTTGAACGTTTCCAGTGATGGGGCATCTACCACCTCTCTGGGCAACATGTTCTGGTGTTTGACCACCACCACTGTAAAAAATTTCTTCCTTATATCTAGTCTAAATCTACCTTCTTTTAGTTTAAAACCATTTAAAACCTTGTCTATTGAAACAGGCCCTGCTAAAAGGTTTGTCCCCATCTTTTAATTGTTTCTATTTCTGGAACAACCTTTTTGCCACCTTTGTAACTCCCTTTCTCTGCTCAAGCTCCTCCCTAAGACATGACATGCCCCCCATTACTTTTTCCTCACTGGCCCAATTCAGCAACTTCTGTACCAAAGTCTGTTGTTTCCAAAGTTGTTACTGGGGCAATCTCTGTATAAGACAGTATTACGGATACATGCAATAGCCTGACAAGACAAAAACCTGGGTCATCATCGTACCATTCCACTTCAAGCTCCACCTTAAGAGCTACTGGGTATTTTTGCCCTTTCCTTGCCGTTTAGGAGGCCACTGCAGTACATCAGTGCTCTGCTGGGTAAGAACTTTCTTCCTATTTCTAATCTAGAGACACTGGTGACAATTTCAGACCAAGTTGTGCTTTACTTTTGGGCTAAGTCACTCTCTCATGCTACATTATTTATAAATAGGCAAACAGACGTGTAGCTTCCATGTAGGTTTCACCTGAGTACTTTCAGGCGCCCTTGATAATTATATTCTGTACTTGGAATCTTGAACTGAAAATGGACAATGAAGAGAATACAAATGCATCTGTCTTTCACTTTGCACCTGTTCTGTCATTTTCTTCTAGTTTAGTGCATTGTGAGCAACGTGATGAGACTAGGCAGAAAGGGATCACCAGAAAATGCTCAGCATTGACTTTGTCAGCTAGGAAGACAAAATAGGAAAAGATGTGATGAGCAGCACTGACATTAACATTCAGACATGGTTAAAACATTCATTTGGGCTTAGAGGAGGCTTTTGATACATCTTTGTAAAATACTCCCACCCGTCCTCACCACCACTTTGTTTAGTCTTTTCATAAAAGACATACTAATCCAGGAGCACGCATTGGAACCAAAAACCCTTAGTGCTTTCAAGTAACCAGGATGGAACAGCAATGAAAAAAATCTGACAACCCACGGCATAGTGTGAAAAAAAAAGTGTGCACGACTGTCTCAAGTGCTGGAGGTCTTGCCTCCTGGAGGCAACATGCTGAGTCTCTAGAAGGAAAAAATACAAATAAACAATCATCTCCAGATAGTCAAACGTTCACAGACATCTTTGTAAGATAAAACACGTCTTCCCTCCTATTGTCTCCAAATACAAGCTCCCAGCCCTGTTGTAAAGTTTCTCCATGCCCCACCTGCTATTGGAGACATTCTCTTCCTTTGCCCTGTTACTCTCCATATAGTATTCTGGCTTTCCGTGTTGAGCCATGTCCAACCCAAGAACTGCAAGCACAAAGGTGTTTGCTTTCTGTGTGTTGTACAGCTTGTTTTCTCTCACTTTTGGATAGCCATCGTTTCTTGCCCACTCCCACCTCTGTCTTTCTACACTCCCCTTTTTCCTTTAGCGTCCAACTTTTCTGCCTCTCATGGGTCCTTGCTTCCCATGCACCAGGCCAACAGCAATTCCCAACCTTGACACTGCCCTCAAACAACCTACATCATAAAAATTTTGAGGTCAACTCTCAATCATCTTGGCACAGCTGTTTGGTGTAGCCTGCCTCTTCCAACCCATGTGCTGGCAAAAACATTTTTAATCAGTTATTCCTCTTCTTGGCATCTCTACACAACTAAGTGGTGGTAACTCTGCAGGCTACACGTGCTGTAACAGCCTGGAGGGGAAGCCACTGCTTGCAGAGATGCAAAAGGAAGAGAGACATGCTCCAGTTGCCCTCGCACCGGAGTGGTGTGCATGCAGTACCACTGGCTCCACTGGTTACCCCAATCACACACCTCCTCGTGCTTCCTTCGGTAGTTAGTGTTTGCTATATATTTATGTGGGGCCACACTGGCCTCTGCCCTGGCAGAGGTATTCAGGTCCAGACTGTGTTCTGTAAGGCAGACAGTACATGTACCCTTCAGCTCAAGAAACCTTGAAACTGCTGACTACCAGAAGTCAGAAGAGTGCACTGGGGAAAGGGCTGCACCAGCTAATTGGTCTGTATCTTCCTTGAGCAGGACAGCAACAGGCTACTGTATGAGCTAGTAAAGCCACCTTCATGTTCCTAATTGCAGGAAGCAATTGTAAGGGCTCCAATAAAAAACATTCAACTGCAGAAGATGAAATACATTTGGTTTATTTCTTTCTAAAGTTTGTACATATACATATATCATTATACATATGTGAGATCCTTCACTAGGGTTGCTTGATTTCAGTTACATAAAAATTATTGGGAAGCTTGCAGGCTCTCTGTTGCCCGTAAGCAACATTTAGTCCAACTTATAAAAACACAGAGGAACAGAGTTATAGTCAGGAACATGGACACAAGAAAGAAGTCTACTTTATATCTCACAGTTTCAATACATCAAAGGCAAATTATTTGTCTGTATACCGTAGGCTTACTTTATCAGCAATGATAAAATAGAGGAAAATATTTATATACAGTCACCTCAAGTGAAAAATAAAGCAATGTAAACTTAAATTCCAAAATATTATTTTAAATGATATAACAATATCCCCAAAAGTCCTTCTTCCAAGGGGAAGAGGACTGATTAAGTGCCTTCATTTATCAGGAAATGATCATTCTAGTACCAGTTACATGAAGCAGAATAAGGGAGGGCATCCTGTAGTACCTGTAGAAAAGAGTGACAACTCTGCTTCAGGAAAGCATCTCTGTGTAAGCAAGTATATGTTTGAGTCCTTATGGACATCAGCAGCACGTGGAAACACCTTCTGTGAACCAGGGCTTGACTTAAGTCTGCACAGCTCTGACTCTGACAACTGAGAAGTATGCTTTTCTGGCCATGCATGCTCCCAGGAACAAAATGGGGTGCCCTGGTGGTAGGACAGCCTCAAACCTGAGACAATGACCGCCTCAAGAGTCAAAGCAGAAAGTTTCACGCTGCTGGAAAAGATTTAGTGATTACCTCAGTGCTGCTTCACAGCAGACCAAGAAGTTACCACAAAGCAGTGAGACCAGGACTGCGTCTCTAGTGTGTTGCATGAAAGACACTCCAGCGATTCAGTGATGAGAGTAAATTCAGTTCAAGGTTATCAGAAATAAGATTTCTGCACTTGGCGAAAGGGATAGGAGGCCAACCAGAGGAAAGGTCTTGCAAGGACTGCTGTCAGGCCCTGTACGGTTAGGTCTGCACACAAGAGATGCACATGTATGTGTACACGCATGTGCAAAATGTTTCTCTGCACTACCAAGAGTTAGTCTTCCTGTATGGGTACCACACAACAATAACGGAAAATTCAGTCCCCTTCCTTGGTCTAAGGGAAAACAACTCTGCAACAACTCAGCTAGAGGGGAAATGACACTTCCTAACTGCGACTCTGAGCGCACCAGTGCTCACCCTCATTTTCCCACTACATCACCACAAGAGGCAGGTAACCCAAGGGAGAAGCTCAGTGCCTGAAAAAGGATTACAAGATTACAGCTTGCCCAAAGCAAGGTGATGGGGATGTCCCTCTTCATTTCATACTGAGCTGCACTCCACTCACATCTCTGTTCTGTCAGACACAATCACTCTGGCCATGGTTCAGTGAAGCACAAAGGTATGGCTTCACTGAGGTTGCTCAAGTGCTTCAAGGTAACTGCATGACAAGAGTTTTATGACTCCAGGTAAGAATCCCACCCTCAGACTTTGCGCCCCCTTTCTGGGGATAATGCAGACAATTCTAGTGTTGCCCTGACTAGAGTGCAATAGGAAAACCCACTGGGTTTCCTTACGTCTTTTTACTTAGACCAGCAACTTGCTAAAAGGTTATTTAAACCTCCCAATGGAAATCTCTGGGAGGCATACGAGATGCCCAAGTGTGAGATTTCAGCCCTGCTGCTCTTCTTTTCCCTGCTGATGAGCCAGACATTCTTCTGGAAGTCTGTGCAGCTGCAGAAAGAAACCCTCAGTACTGCTGTACGGCTGTATCTGCAGAAGACATCACAGGCACCTGTCCTGCTTGGACACTTTTTTTGATGTCCCCTTGCTGAATTTTCACAGAGTGAGGTCAACATTTTCAGAAGTAAAGCTGTGTAGTAGATCCCCAGAGTGTGATTTTCAGAAGAAGTCAGCACATATGCTCCTGGTGCAGGCATTGGCTGACATCAACAGGGAGAGAGTTAGCCCAGTGTTGAGCTAGCAGAAAATCCCACCCAGTAATCCTTGCTTAGACTCTCAAATATATGCCTTTGCTTTCAACATGCAGAACAACAGGCATCCCTGGTGGACAAACACATGGAGATCAAGGCAGCTCAAGGGATACCCTAAATCTGCAAAATCTCTGATGACTGTTCAAGCTAATTTGAGAACAACAAGCATCCTAACAAAGTTTGCAGCTGTTGAAGTGCTTTGACCAAAATAAGCCTCAGAAAAGAACAGCAGGCTTTGGAGTGCTGAGCCACAGAAGCCGTACTATACCTATGAAATACATACACACATCTATAGGCATCACTTAAACACATTCACCAAGTAATGTAAGCCTCAGATTGTACCTCACGCAGAGAGTAGTGATTTTAAAGTTTTCTAACTGCCAAAAATCTCTGTTCTTTTAGCCAATTTATAATCCCAGCCTCGAGTAAGAGGACATAGTTGTCATGAATATGTACAAATTTAAAAAAACCCACACAGCCCACCCCTGTTCTCATCCTACAGTCTTTCAGAATTTGACAGCACTAAGCACAAGGTTTTCATAGCATGTAAGTGATTTAAGACTTATATCACCAATAGAGTTTGCCCTGTGCAGTGACACAGACTCGATTTCATCGATAACCCTTCTCCTAGCAAGAGGCTCAGGGGAGTCAGAGGATTTTGCATCAAGCAAGTCTCCATGGCAGCTTGGCTAGCTGCTCTGTGGTTACACCAGGATATGCACTTGGTCCAAGGCAAAGATGAATCTGTGCCTACTTAGACAAAACGTATCTTCTTGTGCTGGTCTCATTTAGGTGAGTTCCATGCAGAACCACTGCTGTAGAGTGGCTCCTAATTAAATAGTTTATGTCAGAGAAAACCCCTGCCCTTGTGGTTTGTAGCACTTTCAATCCTTGCATTGCTACGTGATGTACTTTTTCTCAGTCCAAATAAACTTTTGGCCTGTACCCCAGCTGATTCCTGGCACAGATTTAACAGCAGATGCCATGGGAGGTCCCTCATTGTTTAAACATTTATAATTTTTACAGAGTAGTTCATTGTTCAAAGAGGAGGACAGAGAACACTGTGCACTGGCCTAAATTTGCTCCTTCTGACCATGGGACCAAAGTCAGGTCAATGGTGTGGCCTTTGGGAAAGCCGTTCCTTGCATTTGCTAAGGGAATTGCTCTAATAAATAACTAAAATACAGCCTCAATGCAGCTAACAAAACAGAAGAGCAAGGTATCTTCTCTCAGGCAGGGCTGGGCCTGCCTCCATTCACTGTTCAACTGGATATTGCCAACAGGAGAGCAGATACTTCCAGAGGCATCCGGACACATTTTCCTGGGACCTGTCCTCCTTGCTCTTATTTAAACCAGCCTCCTAACAAGGGACTGTAGTACCCCTGGATGAGGGTACTGCTGTCACAATGGAGAAAAGCAGCAGGTGGTAGGGACGGTTCATCAAGCAACACAGTGTAGGTGGAAAAGGAAGCCAGCATTTCTAATTACCCCCAGCACTGAGGGCGATGCTCAGGCAGACAGTCCCCAGCAGCTGACCAGCCACGGAGGGTGGCACTGGCTTTCCGCCTGTCTTCCTATAGTATCGTCGTCCTGTGCACTGGTGCTCAGCTTAGGTGGTATCGTTCCTCTGGAGGCTGACAAAGCCTCTTCTTGCTGGAGCAAATATTCAGGTCCCACATGGTGAAGCAGCTCACTATACTACACCTATGCTGCTGGGAGAGCTCTGAGAGAGAGGAGAGGCCAGGTATACTGCTTCTATATGCACTAAAAATACCCTCTAAAAAGCACAAGCTGGAGACCAGGTCTTTCAAATAAATTTCTGAGACAGCTTCCTTGGCTCACCCCTCTAGGCAGCCTAGATATCAGATGATGGGAACACATGCTGGGGCGTTCTGGTTGTGTTCTAGAGACAAATGCAGACTTCATAACTGCCCTCTCAGAGCGGATGTGACATCCCAGAGCCTAGGGAGAGCAATACCGGGGAAAGTTTAAACAAGCAGCAAGCTGGAAGATTGCAAAAGCAGCCAGTGTTTCCGACAACCTGGATACCATTTGTGCCTGGGGGGCACTGGTTGAAAATGTTTTTTTGTTTTGTTTTTTTTTTTTAAACACAGCTTCCCAAAAGGCTGCAAAATGTATGGCCTGATTTGGAAAGTACCCAACTCCTTGCAAAACAGCGTTTCAAAGTTTCCCCACAGCACGGGTTGCCTCTGCCTCCAAGACTTTTGGAAAATAGACTAGGAATGTCACAAGTGTCTGGTCTGAGTGTGGGAGGGGAGACCTTAGGTCCCTGCAGCATAACGGTAGAGGATCATGGCAGTCTGAAACGCCGTCTCACACCTCCCAGCTATAACTGTGGCTGGAAACATAGGCTACCAACAAGCAGAATGAAAAAGCTGTTCACAGGGTTATCCATTCAACGCAGCATTGCTTCAGAGCAGGTTTTCTCAAGGCAAGATGGGACAGTCAAATTTTCTGGATTTCTGGAAGCATGGAAGGAAAGAGACCTGTTATACAGAAGCAGCTGAGGTGCTAAGATGACAGACAGGAGCATCTTGACAGAAAAGGAGGAGGGGCTGTCAGACTAACTGTGATAAGGCCAAAACTGATTTAGGGATGGAGAATACAGACACGGTAAGCAGTACACCGTCTGCAGAGAAAAGCCTTCCCTGCTTTCAAGAACAACATTACCATGCAATGCCTCCAGAAGCCCAGTGATAGCCCTGCCACCTTTGACTTTCTCCACTGCCACAGCCACCTCCTTACTGAAGGGGCTGCTCTAGTCAAGTGAGAACCTCACTCTCCCACCAGAGAAAGACAAAAATATTGTCTGTTTCAAGCCAGAACAACCAGCCTTGTTACCAGAAGGCACTGGAGCTGTGAGAAGTCACTGAACAATTCCCATCTCTGGAGGACTGCTAGTCCAAACTCCTGCTCAAAGCATGGCTGCGCTGAGCGCCACTCTCCAGGAGAGCCCCCAAATGTGGACAAACCTCACCCTGGGAGCAGGTGGGATCAGAGGGAAAGCACTTAAAGGATGAGCTGTTACAAGCTCTTAGAAAGCTTTTAGTAACCATTTACAAGTGGCTGGCTATAGATGAAAAACGGTCTGAGTCGGCATCGCAGCTGAACAGCGTTCCCCCACAGCAATGCTGCATTAATCACTCTGCTGGCTGACTTATCTCTCCACGTCAATTAAAGACACAACATAAATACTGGATTAAAAAGCTGTAGTCGTGTTCACTAGTCCATGCGTGATTTATCTGCAAGACGCACACAAACACACAGCCAGCCCAGAGAGTCTCTTCTGCAGCTGCTGCTGAACGAAAACCATTTCAACCAGACCCCTGCATCCTGCTAGCTCACAGAGAAGAGCACAGTTTTAGCTATCGTAGAGTATCTTGCCTGCTTTGGTTGCTGAGTGGGGAGAGGGGAAGGCAATTTTGTCCTTCTCCCTCACCTCTCTGCCGTCAAGTGCAGAGCCTGTAAGGCTCTCTCCCATCTCTCCTCCCTCAGTCAGGGAGAGGAGCAGACAGCAATGCTTCAGAGCAGGATGTGTCCCTCCAGAACCTCTGTCTGCATCTTGAGCAGGGGTGATGAGAGGAGCCGTTGGCCCCATCCTGCTCCCCTCCTTGCATCCCTCCTCTGAACATACAAGCAGAGGCTTTGTCTGAGCAACGGTTGCATGCTGCAGCAGGGAGGATGACAAGGAAAGATGACACCTCCCTGCAGCACCAATGCAAAGGCTGGCTCGCAGGCACACATGCTCACGGTGGTCTGCCAGTAACTCCTGCTCGCACTGAGCATCTCCAGAAAGCTGCAGGCTGCTCCACTGATACTGAGTTCAGGTGCACAGTGGGTCCCAGAGGAGGGCTGGAAACCAGCAGAGTATCCCTACGTATTGCAACAGGAGCTCCTGAGTCACTGAGGTCAAGCACTGAACTCTGCTCAAGGTAAACACTTCAGCAAAGAAAGGCGGGGTACCGGGTACCATGTAAAGCTATCTGGCCAGACTCTCAGTGGTGCCACCCAAGAAGAAGCACTGCTAACACATCCTGTGAACCTGCCTCCATCCTTTATGATAGCATCAGGGGGTAAAAAAGCAAATTACAGTACTGCTTAGTAGATGATCCTATTCCCAACGGAGTCCAGCAGCCTTACAACAAGATCACCTTTTCCTCTTGGCCTCCAAATTTAGTTTTCACATGGGTGCCTGGGATGTGTAGAATTTGTAAAGCAACGGAGCAAAATGGCATTAATTAAAACTTGAGCAGAACCTGACTAATCTGCATGCCTCAGCTGTCTCACCAAGAGTGCTCCAAGCTCAACAAATGTTTAATGGCTAAAAAGCACAGTGAAAAACTGCATTTGCTAAGCCCAGATGAGACTTAAAAAAAATATACACTAATCCATTTACAAGCATACATGGAAATAGAGAATAAATAATGAAAAATGAAAAAAAAATTAACATTTTTTGCAGTTCACTTTTTGACTTTTCCTATTGCTTCAAATCATCTCCTCTGCAATGACTTTGAAGAGGAATTATCCAGTTTCTGTGTCAAAGCTGGGAAACACATTTTACAGGAATAATTTCTTTTGGAGCTCAGCAATTTAACTGCAGTCTACAGCAACCAGAATATTTTAAAAGACAGGAAAAAAAGTTAAATGTCACCTCTTTGCCTTTTAAAGCACTGCACTCCATACTCACAAGAGGTTTGCTGGGCATGTTCCTGCCTGTCTTCAAAAAGATCATCTAGACAACCCTGCCCTGACAACCAGTCAGAGCCCATTTACAAATCTGCACAACTTTTTTTGTTCTGCTGCATGCTTACAAATGCTGTATCTAAGACAGGACAAGTTTTCTTCTCAAATGTGCATTTGGCATTCCCCAAATGAATTTCTTCATCTCTCTCTTCTGCTTGTTTGTTTTAAACTACCAGAGCATGATGAACAGCTGCAGGGATCTCCTGGCTTTGTTTCCCCTCCATGAGCTGTTGATCAATGTTGATTAACTCAAACAATCCCTCCCAATGAGCACTATGATGCACCTGCCTACACTGAGTCTCCTAACACAGCATGCTGCACCGCATCACTTTGGCTCAAGCAGCAGAAGGCATCTCTCTTTTTCAGGAAGAGGACTGAATGTTTGCTCCACTGTAAGCGTGCACAACTTCTAAAGCCCCAGCGCTTGGGAAGCACTCATCGTTTCTATTCAGGACTCTGCAGTTTTTAGCAACATTGCCAGGGTTAGTGGCCGACCTCCTGACTTCCAGCATGGAGCAGCCACTCTCAGTGGCAGATGCCAGATGTGTGTGTGTCCCAGCATCACACATGGAAACAGTCCCACCTGGTTTTGCTGCCAGGCTGCAACTGCAAGGATAGATTCGCACCAACACCTCCTGGCATCTGAGAGCACAACACCTTCATTACAGCCAACAGTGAGCACACCACCAGGAAAGCTGTTGCACGGTGGTCCTCAGTGGGGAGGCAAGTCACAAGGCGCCTGTTAAGGTCTTTCTCTCTTTGATCGCTCCCTGTCCTGCCCAGTGAACTGGCAATTCAATAACCTAGAATAATTGACTTGGACCCTTTGGGAAGTCTGGCAGAGCACAAATCCACTCAGGTGGTAATTTTTCTGATGTGTGAGCCTTTGACTACCTGCGCTGGAAACACCAGCACATTTCCAAACAGTCCTTGCATTGATCTTGACGTTTCTTTATGCATTAAGAATTACATCCATCAGGAATCATAGAATCGTTAAGGTTGGAAGGGACCTTTAAGATCATTGAGTCCAACCATTAACCTAACCTGACAAAACCACTTCTAAACCATATCCTCAAGTACCACGTCTACCCTTTTTTTAAACACCTCCAGGGATGGCGAATCCACCACCTCCCTGGGCAGCCTATTCCAATGTTGGATAACCCTTTCAGTGAAAATTTTTTTTCTAATATCCAATCTAAACCCTGCCTGGCTTAACTTGAACCCATTTCCTCTTGTCCTATCACTTGTCACTAGGGAGAAGAGGTCAGTCCCCATCTCTCTACAACCTCCTTTCAGGTACTCGTAGAGAGTGATAAGGTCTCCTCCCCTCAGCCTCCTCTTCTCCAGGCTAAACAG
>VZSZ01001804.1:124266-156261 GCA_013398815.1 Ibidorhyncha struthersii
ATGTTATGTGCCCCATGAAGGCATGGACATAGAGTGCAGCAAACTGCAGGACAACAAAAAAAACTCCTTGTGGGCTACAGCTCTCGCCTGCAACCCTCCACTTATGCCAGCAAGTCCTGCTTTCCTTGCTTCAGCCCACGGGGGAGAAACCAAAGCAGGGACCTGCTAAGCTCAGACTGTACCAGCTTGGCCACCGAGTCCATGAGAGGATGCTCTCCAAGACCAGACCTTAACAAAAAGGAGCAGATAAGAGGGCTATGACAGCAGCACAGCACGTTGCCCTGACTGGGCCACTCATGGTGGATGATGAAGGTTGCTCTCTGTCCAGACACTTGTATTTTTCAACTGGAAAAAGTTCATTTTACTGTGTGCCATGCCCACTTGTTCTGTTCCTTGTCTGGAGTGGAGCTGTCCCTCTCCAATAGGAAGATTTCAGTCCATGTGCCACAGTTAACATCTTTGTGCACAGAACATCTCGGCAACAAACAAATGAGGGTACATTAACAGAAGATCCCCGCAGGGCCTCAAAAACAGAAGCTGGGGCAGGAGGTCCTGAGAACAGAGCAACTCACCTCCCGAGATTTGTTCAATAACCTGCCCCTGACATACCCACTAAAGATGTGGTGCAGGCATAGTAATTAAGGTGATCTCAGTGGGCTGGGGTCATGGAAAGGAGGACGTAAACATCTGTACAGATTATTAATTTATATTTCAAAGTGGCAAAACAGTTGCCAAACTATTATGTTCCTGAAAAATTCTTCCAGTTTATAATAAAATAATAAAGTTCTGGTAATAACACTTAGTCACAGGCAGGAAGTCAAAAAGATTGGTAACTGCTTTGAAAAGTGGAATATAAAGGAAAAAAATAGGAGAATGTGACCGGGTTTCCAAAGAGTCCTTTGAATAAATAAAACCTCACAGAGGAGGATCACAAAAGAATCTACCTAAAAATTAAATAAAAAAGGCATTCTTATCAATTCTATATCTGGAGCTCCAGCTCCACAAGGCTAGAGACAAACACATGAAGCAGGTAAGATGTGTCATTCAATAAAAAAAGGAAATGGAGAAACAGCAAGTAGAACCCGGATGATGATGCACAATACGCTGGGCTGATAAATGATTCATCACACAACAAATGGGACACCCCTGCAAAAGAGAAGGCAAGCCAGTGCTCTGAGCCTGGGATCAGCATAATATTCAAGTGAGAGAGGGACTTTACTGTCACATGGACTTCTGCTTTTTGTTGCTCCAGTAAGCACCACCAGGGTCACGAGACCCAGCAATCAGTACAGAAATACAGGACCGGTTTCTGCCCTATATGTCTGCCAATGGCAATTTTGCCCTGGACTTCGTAGGCCCATGATTTCTATTGCAACTAAGCAATGCATTTGGAATTTTCTAATTTGATTTCAGCTGCAACAAACTTGCTGGTTTAGTGAGCTGACATTTGAAACTAGGTGTTAAAGCTGGTGGAAATTTTTCTTTAAAAGAAATCAATCTGGAAAATTCTGTCAAGAAACTAAAACCACAAATTAAAACCATTCAAAAGCTTCTGCAACATTATCTCTGAAGGCTAAATGCACATAATAAAAAAGGAGATGAGGTAACGACCCATCAAATTTTTGGCTTCACCTCTCACCTGACAGCACTCAAAAGATCTCTCTCAAACCATAAATTTGCTACAATGAACAACTGTCATCTGGAGCAGTACTTCCTCAGCAAGCAAAGAGGAAATGTTCCTTCCTTGGTGTCTACAAGCAAGGACACCAGCAAGAAGAAACAATCCTGGCTGCATCCCTGAACAAGCACCAGGCACCTCCTGGTTCACCTCCCCTCAGAAGTAAATACCATCTCACTTGTCTTTCATCAGGGGAAAGAATGAAGAGAACGTCAGTGAGGGATTAGAAGGACCTACAGAAAAGGAACCTGGCTTCTTCCTTCCTAATGGGACTACACTGCTTCCTCTGGGACTCACAGGCCCTTTTGGAGTGCTTCTGGAGATGTATCAGCATGGCCCTTTGTACACAGATGCAAGGTGTGTTCTGCGATCTCAGCCCAAAAGAGCCCAGTACAAAACACTGCCTCACCTGACTTTTGCCCTTTTGCTTTGTCCCCATGCAGCAAGGTCTGTCACCGGTTCCTGCCTGACCCTGACAGGACTTTGTTCTGAAGGGAAGGTGAAGAACCCCCAAAACCAGGGGAAAGTTTCCATCCAGGATTTTCATATAGCTCATCTTTTTTTTTTTAACTGCCTATTGATAATTCAACACTGCCTGCAAAATCTGTGCCAAGTGTGAAAGTTTTGCATTGCAGCATTGCACAGCAGCACTTTGAATCACCATCTCTCATACACAACTGAAGTTGGTGCCGCCACTTGCCTGCCTAGACAGACATTCCTGCAGTGCTGATCTCATATCTGAACTGCACAGTTTAATTCTTGTTCAAGGCTCTCACTAGGGAAGAAGATATCTTTTGTTTCCTGGGCTGTACTGGTTCTGCTTTGTACCGAGGTACCCAAGGATTATTTCTCTAAAGTCCACCATGATAAAATTGGTAGAAAACAGAAAAAACTCACAACAATCTCCTTCTCTGTCACTCTTTCTAAAATCATCTAACATGCTGGCCTACATTTCATCCCAACTCATCATACTTCTAGAAGTGACAGAAAATAAACTTTGTGTCAAGTACCCAAAGCACAAGACCCCTACAGAGTGAAAGTGTGCCCTTTGCTCTGTACATCCAAGTGCTGTGTTCAAAACTGACATTGTATAATTGACCACAACACTTTGATCTCAATTGTTCAGCCAGTTTCCAAATAACCTTACTGTTGATTTCCTAGTCCATACTTCATCAGCTTGTCTAAGAGGATGTTAGAGCAGACTGTCAAAATCCTTGTTAAAGTCAAAAACAACCAACATCCACAATACTCCCCTCATCCATCACACCAGACATCTCATTATAATAAGGCTATCATGTTGGTCAGGCATGATTTCCCCTTCATAAAGCCATGCTGATTACTCATAATCACCTTATTGTCTTTAATGTGTTTGGAAGTGATTTCCAGAATTTGTTGCATCACCTTACCACAGATGGAGAAGCAGCTGACTAGCCTGTAGTTCCCTGGACCTTCCTCCTTGCCTTTCTTGAAGACAGGAATGACATTTGCTTTCCTCCAGTCCTCAGGAACCCGCTCTGATCACCACAACCTTTCAAAGGTAATTAAGAGTGGCCTTGCAATGACATCATCCAGCTTCCTCAGCACTCACAGAGGCATCACATCAGATCCCATGGACTTGCATATGTCCAGTTTAAATATTCCCTAACTTTTCATCTTCCACCAAGGGTAAGTCTTCCTCACTCCAGATTTTCCCACCAGGCTCGTGTATTTGTGGCTGCTGAAGGCTGATCTTACCAGTAGAGACCCAGACAAAGAAGACATTGAATACCCTGGCGTTTCCCTGGTTCTTTGTGACCAGGTCCCCTGCCCCATTATGGGGCCCCAAGTAGGGCCCATATTTTCCCTAGCTGTCCTGCTGTTAACATACCTGTAGAAAACTTTCTTCTTGCCTGTCGCATCTTTTGCCAGATTCAACTCTACATGGGCTTTGGCTTTCCTAAATGCAATCCTATATGCTTGGGCAGTATCTCTATTCCTCCTGTGTCACCTGCCACTGCTTCCACCTCTTACACACCTCCTTTTTAAGGTGGAGTTTTGCCAGGAGCAACCTGTTCATCCATTAAGTCCTTCAGGCATTTTTGTTTGGTTTCTTGCTTGTCAGGGTGAACCATTCCTGTGCTTAAAGGAGGTGATCCTTGAAAAGTGACCAGCTCTCCCAAAGCCTTCTTCCCCCGATGGCCATATCTAATGGGAATCTTCCAAGCAGTTCTCTGAATAGGCCCAAGTCAGCTCTCCTGAAGTCCAGGGCTGTGATCCTACTTTTTACTTTGATCCCTCCTTTCAGGATCATGAAGTCCAACATCTCATGGTCACTGTTGCCATGGTTGCCCCTGACCTTCATATCCCCCCACCAGTTCTTCCTAGTTTATAAGTGAGAGGTACAGCAAAGTGCCTCTCCTTGTCTGCTCCTCAGTCACTTGTGTCAGGAAGCTGTTGTCAATGCAATCCAGAAACATCCTGGATCGCTTGTGCCATTCTGTGTGTCCCTCCAGCAGATATAGGGGTGGCTGAAGTTGCCCATGAGGACCAGGGCTTGCAAACTCAAGGTTTGTTCTGTTTTTTTGAAAAAGGCCTAGCAGACAGTCACCACAATGACACCCATCTTGGTGTGCCTGCCAATCCTGACCCACAAGCTCTCAGCTGCTCATCACCCTTCCTTAGGCAAACTTTGATGTGTGCCTGCTACTCACTCACATAAACAGTGCATCCCCCTCCTTGGCATCCCTCTCTGTCCTTTCTAAAAAGCCTGTATCCATTCACAGCAGCACTCCAGTCATGTGAGCTTTCCCATCACCTCACTTCACCCCTGTTTTATTGATTATGTAGTCTCTCCTGTTCACATCATTATGTACCCTTTGCTCGGCAGCCCTGTCCACCACTTGCTCATCTGATTGTTGGTCAGATCATTTCAGGTACGTGGGATGTGGAAGAACAAACTGGCCAATTGTGTTCCCTATACAAAACAGTAGCAAAACATGTATGCAAAACATCAAGCTCACTGTACATGATGCAGCCCAGAGCTACAGCAAAGTCAACCCAACACAGTGGTTACAACCTTCTACAAAAGAAAAAGTACACAACCAGTCAAGCCCAGGAGTAAAAAGAGCTCCTCCAGAAGAAACTCATACAACACATGGCAGGAGGCTTACTTCAGTTTGGGAGGCTTGTGTTGCCTCCAGCATCTCCTCGGGTGGTCTGTTTGACTTTTGTTTTATCTGCTTCTTCTCTTCCTCAGACTACAGATTTTCCTTGCCAGGCAGTGCCTATCTAAAGTAGGATCCTTTCAGACCCAAGGCAACATTGACTTGCAGTTCTGGGCAAAAAAGCTCAAAGGTGCAGCCATGAAAAATACCAGGTACCTGCTGGGTTGCTGACCTCCTCCCACATAGCCCTACGATGTGGCAGACACCACAATGGATAAAACCTCCTCCCACATAGCCCTACAATGTGGCAGACACCACAATGGATAAATGCTGCTGTCAGATACTCAGAACAATCTCCTAATGCAGCTGCCTAAGTTGCATCACTCAATCCTGTGATCTTTAATTCCACTCTTTTCCTGCTTATCCTGACATTCAGCTCACTGGTATACAACACAAATAGCTCCGATGAGGCATGCCTATGACAATAATTTTAGAAGAGCAGTTCCTTCGGAACATACCAATGGAAGACAATTATCATGATCTGCATTGCTGCATAATGCAGTCATTCAGTAAAGACTGAGGTGCCGACATACTAAGGAACACAGTCTTCTAAAACAAAACAGTCCCTGCCTGAAGACCTTGTCATCTCTTCAAATAGATACATCAGGGAAGGACAGAGGGTCACATTTTTATCCTCCATTTTATAGATGAGGAGCTAAAGTCATAGCTAACGTCTCAGGAAGTCCTTATCAGAAAGAAAAGCCACATCCCAGCTTCTGGGATTGCTGTGCCATATCTGTCTAGCAAGAACATACTTCTTGGTGAAATAAGGCGAAAAATGCAGAACTTTAGGACTGTAGCCCAAGTATAACACCAGCTGCGCCATCCACACCTAAAAACTAAAGTTAATGTTTCCCATACATACCTCAAACTCCAGATAGTGGTCCTTCAGTTTGTAATCATCTACCTCCTTGCCTTTGAGCTTCTTGTCAGGAGGATAGGAGCGATGTTCAGCAAGTTCAGTCGAGATCTGCTTCAGCTTAGCTTCATGGGATTTCAGCTGTTCATCCTTCAAAAACGCATTAGGCACGTAAGTAACAGAATCTAAAATATTCAATAAGCAAAGGAAAATAGAGAGATCCCTACACAATAATACCAAGCAGTTTCTTTTTCTTTCTCTCCTTCATTCCTTTAACTAATTTTAATTAGATTAACAAGGTCTGTTATCCCTGAGCTCCGTCCCCAACAGCTCTCTCAAAGGCACCCAAGCAAAGTGGCCAAGTTTGCAGAAAAGCTCAGCAGCTAACAGATGCCACTGGGAAGGACGGCAAACCTGTCATCCGTTGGCTTGCTGAGAGCAACGGAAGCAGCTTGCTGCAGAGCATTACTGACAACATGACACTTCTGCTCTAATACATTTTTTGGCAAATTAATTAAGGCTGTTCTATATACAGTCAGACCAAGTGCACAGTGACACAGGCGAAGACCCTGCCTCAGGTCTTTGCAATGTAAAAGTAGTTCCATGTCAGGAACCCTGACATGGAGTCGGAGCCCTTCCTTCCACTTCTGTGCTACCAATCACTCTCTGGTCTGAGGTTTCCATTTGTTCAGAACAATACAATGCATCCAGAAAAGGAAGGGCTGTCCAATCCCCAAAAGATACCTTGTCTTGCTAAGCTGCTATCAGCTTTTATCCCACTGCGCAGTTGGAGAAAATGAAGAGCTGCTACCCCCTTCCCGTTCTAGGCAATTTCCTTTATCATAATCCCAGGCCCACTCACTTCCTCCAGTCCATCTGTCAGCTAACCTTCCTTCAGCTCAGAAGGTTTCCAGCTCCTGCAGCATGGCCTTCTGGCCATTTCTAGGCTTGCATCTGAAATTATGTTTGAATTAGGTAACTCAAAAATATGATTATGCATATCTTAGTGACTTAACCAGAGTCGTAACAGCTGGTAGTACACAGCTCAGCTCTCCCGTATGTACCTAGCCTCAGAGGAGGGGATAGTTACCACTAGTTGTCCCCCAGTGGTGCGGCTGTGCAGCTTGCAGCTTCAAGCCTAGCTCAGACATCCCTGCACTGCACTGTGAGTCACACCAGGGACTGAGCCTCTTAGCTCAGTAAGCTGGAGCTGCGGAAAAGAGCAGAAAGGGGGGAAACTTCTACAGAGGATGATAGTTGAGCCCAAGCTAATCTTGTGTTTCAATTCTTTTGCAAGAGGACTGAAGAAAGAAACACGTGGGATAATTTGCCTCTGCCTGTACATGGTAGGGCTCAAACCATTCACTATCGGCTGCCAAAAATTCTTGTTGCTGTTAGTAACTAACCTGGATCTGCTTGATCTCTCTATTAGTGCCCAACCACTCTTTATGTTGTGCTGAATCCCTGGTCCCAGCAACATCCTGTTGCAGCGAGTTCTACAGCCTGATGACAGGAGGTCTTTAAGCAGCTATTAATTTGGCACTTGTAATTTCCAGGGCAGCAGCTCTTTGGAGCTTTTCTGTGTGCATGCACATTCTCAGAAAAAAGGGGGGAAAAAACCCAAGTAGATCTTTTCTAGACTGGTTGTTCCTTTATATATAGCTTTGTTACATTGCTCTTTGGTTGGACTAACCAAGATCAGACACCAATCTGCTTTTGAAAGCAAACTTGGTACAATGATTTGCACAACCTGTCATGTCCAACCTTTCTTCATCACCCATGTTAGGTTCTCACTGCATCCTGACTTCTGCCTGACCAGGAACAGGCGCTTTGAAGAAGTACTGTCCATCACCATTCAGCCCACAAAATCCTAAACAGCAACCACAGGGATTTGAGAATTCATATTTTTTTTGTCTGCCAAATGAGAAGCAGCCTGCTGGCAGCTTTTCCACACTGACAGATAAAAGCAGACATGTTTCTGCTTGCCTTTGAATTTATCTGCTTTGAACACTTAACATTTTTCTGCCTTTAGCTAAAACAGCTTATCTTATTCCACTTCTCGTGCCTCCCCTTCTTTGAGACACAAACCACAGGGCTCCGTTCTATTTTTTTCTTTTCCAGATTAAACAGAAACAATGAAACTAGGAAACAACATGCTAAATGGAACAATGACACAGAACAACGATGAGTAAAAAAAAGCTTTTTTTGGTGACTGGGGGTGAATTGCTGAAGCCCCATATAGTATTTAAAAAAGGTATGCATGAGGAAGAGGTAAAACCACAAGGATGAAACAAGTTCGTATTATTCTGTATGAGGCATGTTTTGAACTTTAACCCAGAATAGAAGATGGAATGTCAGTCACCACATTCTAAGAGGAAAGGCTACTGCCATGGAGAGGGAAAAAGCAGGGGCAACGTAAAAAAACCCACCTCCTTAGAGAAATGCAGATTATGAGATAGTGGTTTCTAAGGAGTGTTGCTAAGCTATGAAGATGGCAAAAAAAAAACGCATTTAAGAAGCAATCCCACAGGTGCACATCACTTTAAAAGCTACAGGAGGCATCTCATAGTATACACCTAGGGTTGGGATCTATCACCTGTGCCACTGTGTCAACCTGATCAACGCAATCAATAGTGTTCCTGCCAGTGCTGGAGGAATTCCAGTCATGCATCACAGCTCCCAAAGTACAAAGACATATGGGTACAAACATCAGACCCAGCCAGTCTGAAATAAGCAGAAGCAGGTGTTTTTTCATGCAAGAAGTAGCAGAGCTGTGAAACTCCCTGCCACAGGATATTGTGGAAGTTAAAAGCTTATGCGATCACAAGGGGAGACCAAAGATGTTAATGTAAGAGGCAGTTTATAAAAATACATTAAACAGGAAATCCCTGAGCTGATGAGGGTTGGAGTATGTAAAAAATATTGCAGAAGAAATATAACTGATGCTTGCCTGATGCATCAGCTTTCATCTTTTATCACCCCAATAAATCAAAGACCAGAAGTGCGTCCATTTCTTCTGAAATGAGTGGCAATAAACACTCAAATTAAAAAAAAAACACTAGTCAGCATTTGAAACATCCTCTGCAGAGCCATAACTGTGGGATGAAAATTCTATATCTGGTACTAGGAACATTGGTGATTGTTTCTTTTCTTCAAAAATATAAAACAATGATATTCAAGTCTGCTCCTTCTCTCCCCCCACTTCAAATCTTGCATCAGGAAACAAGCAGAGATTTACCATGCAAGCCTCTTCCTCCTAGGAATGCTAGTGGTGACAGCCACAAAACAATGCCAAGGACCACCATCCAGTCTCCCCAGAGAAGGGGAGCCAGCCAGCCAGCCAGAGAAATCACCATCACCCACACTCTATATAAAAACAGCTCACCTGAGATAGCTTCGTTGTGGTGGCTGGCAGGAGTGGGCGACTGAACTTCTTCTGAGAGCCAATTGCTGCTGGAAATGGCGGTGCAGAGAAGACAGCAGCCACACAGTTAATCTTGTTGATCCAGGTCTGCATTTCTTCTTGGCTCCTTGGGAAGAAACACATATTAAGCACCTGTTGACTCAGCCTCCTCTACCTCTTTCCCACCCCTTCAGCAGCATTTTAAAAGTGAGAATAACTAGAACTGGACAAGTCTTAGAGTGCTCAGTCTTCTGGTCTATCTTTGCAAGTGTCAGGTATCTCAGTCACAGGCTGGCTCGTGATTAGGTCCACATTTCACCTTAGTATGCATCTTTTCTTAATCCAATCTAAGTTACACAGGCAACAGAGCTAACCAATGCCCTGATTCAGACTTATGTCCTACAGTCTCAGCTGTACTGGACACCACAGATCTCTAGGAGGTTTCACATGGATCTCAGTAGAAAAGGGCTCATGCACAAGGCAGATGCACAGGTTTTTAATGTCAGAAGCAAAAGGCAGGTCATCTGTTCTGTCTGGATATCACAGCCTGAAGAACTTAATCAAATTATTCTTATATTAAGTACTAACTTTATTTCAGACCAAAACATATCTTCTAGAAAGACATCCGGCTAGGACGTGATGACATCAGGAGACAGACAGTCCAAGACTGCCTTTGGTCATTTGTTCAATGATTAATCACCCTGACTGTTAAAAGTTTGTGCCTTGTTTCCAAATTGAATTTCCCATGGTCTCAGCTTCCAGCTGCTGCATCTTGTTATGCCTTTCTCAGCTAGATTAAAAAGCCTCTTAAACGTGATGTTTCTTTCTCATGAACTACTTGTGCACTTTAATCAAATCACTACTTAATCTTATTTCTGATCAAATTAACAGATTGAACCTCTTAAGCCTCTGCTTTAACCTGTCCAGGCATGAATTTACCTCTCTTTCAGCACTGCTTTCTCTCCTCAACGATTGGCACAAATCAGAAAGCACTTACTGGGCTTGGAAAAGCAGGACCCTCCAATCTGCTGTTTTAAGCTTGAGGACATTGGGTTTCTTCTCATAGTCTGTTGCCTTGGATGCCAGTGCATGATGCACACTAACTGCATTCTTCAGATCTTCCTCTGACAAAGCCTTTTCTGGCTTATATTCATCCTGTAGGAGTTAACAGGGGAAAAATGGCATCCTTATTTCTCCATGTGCTACTCCATTTTCCTTTACCTAGGGAAAAACCTTATTGCATAGGCATGAATAGTATTAAAGTATATGAACTGAATGCAGCCTGACTTGAACAGTTGCAGCTTCCACTACCTTTAACATCATTTTTTTCTCTTTCTGTCTCTTTTTTGATCTCTTTTCAAGGGACAGAAGTAGTTCCACTACCTGCTTGACAGAAAAGGGGATAAACAGGGAGTATTTGAAGATTGCAACAGCTGTGGAATATTTGTCTTCATTTCAGGAATCCTTCATGACCAGTTCCCCCCCTCCACTGCTCAGCTGCTGGTTTCTCCTTGGGTTCTCAGCCTCCACTGCTCAATTTTTATCTTTCTCAAACAACTACCTTTGTATGTCCTCCTAGTCACGCCCTCATACAGCGGAGAAGCCTCCTTATCAGTCTGCCCAAAGCAAATATAGCAACCTCCTTTAAATCTCTCTGCTCAGGGTCTGCAAAATGGCAAGCACAGCACCATCCAGGTTTTTGACACAACAGTACCACTGCTAACACCAAATGACAAAAGCAAGAAGTCAAACTCCTCTGTGTTGCAAGCTTCAGCCTGGGAGCAGTCTTTGATGTACTGAGTGACAGAAGCTGGATGAGGGCACAATCATGGTGCAGCCACAAGTTCAGTTTAAAGCCCACCTGACTATAAATGGCTTGGAAAAGCCAGGAGCTTCCTCAAGGAAAAGTCACTTGCCAGGAACACTGCATATGCAAAGTTTCTGAAGGGGAGGCCAAAGCTGACTCCATTTCTCCCCTTCAGGACATCACAGAAATCAGTCTCATCTGAAAAACCCACCAACAGAGGGGGCGTGATGGCTGCAAAACAGAGGAATAATTCCCTGCAGGCGTGATAACTACTAATCCCTCTGCTTGAACACAAGAGTTATAAAATGGGGTTTAGCAGGCACCAGAGTGCAGGACACAGAACATGTGCAGGGACAGCATTAGCTTAAACACCCAGAGAGGCAACGACTCCAGAGAAGAGCTGGTTAAAGGGCATTAATTGGTTTAAAGGGCTTACCTGGCAGCATACAGACCAGGGCTGCAGCCAGAGGCAACTACACCCCTGC
Source organism: Ibidorhyncha struthersii (assembly GCA_013398815.1). Lineage (NCBI taxonomy): Eukaryota > Metazoa > Chordata > Aves > Charadriiformes > Charadriidae > Ibidorhyncha > Ibidorhyncha struthersii. Next base: position 135,702 of record VZSZ01001804.1, read on the forward strand.
CAAAGGCGTCTATGTTCTCAGCCAGGCTGGGGTTGGTCAGGGCTCTCCAGGATGAGTTTCAACGGACTGGGAGTCACCAGCTGTGGCGACCACCTCCCAGAAGGGAGGACAAAGTTTCCTGCTCCTCTGCCACACCTCATCCTTCCTCACAGAGGTCCAGCTAGTGCAGGCCCAGAACTTGCTGCTGCTCAGACACTTCACGAGAGAAGATGCAGCTAACCAGCAATACTGTTGCAGCATCACCTACCTCCACTTGGGGCCAAACAAGGGCACAACCCACCAGAGATCTGGTAGGCCTAGCAGAAGGGCAGAGCACTGCTGCACAGATGACCAAAGGGTAAAAGAGGTTTTCAAGGTCTGGAAGCCAAATGTCCTTTCTCTCTCATAGCTTGAGTCCCAGCAAGCTTTGAAGGGATGTCCATATCATGATGGACTTTGCCTGCTCCCATGTAGGGCACTCTTTAAACCTTCTTCAAGACAGATTTGGCAAAGTCCCTAGCTGAAGGATGAGTACTGGAGGAGGCTGTCCAACATCTGGCCCAGCCCCATCTTGAAGATGGAGAAAGCAAACCCCCAGGTCAAGCCCCTTCCTTCATGGCTTCAAAAGCTGATTTATTTCATGCTAGTTTTGAGGGAAATGACTGGCTCCACTGTCGAGGGAGACTGAGAAAACTTCAGGTGCAGGAAATGAACTTAGGCCTCAGAAACATGATATTCTGGCTTTCCTCAAGTTACTGCCCAGAGACAGTGTCAGCTATAGCCTTGCCTGTTGGCTCCCAGCTTCCTGAGATGCATGCAATGTCCACAACCTGCCCTGGTGTCTAAACCTGTTCCAGAAGAACTCCACATTTGGGCAGTCCCAGAAGCAGTCCTGGCTGGTAACCCCTTCTTACCAACAGACAGCATTCATGATCCTTGCTAATCCCACTGGATCAGCTGGCTGCAATCTACCTTGACAGCTGGGGCTCTGCCAGCTTCTCCAAAGGCACTGATCAGCATACCGGAAATGTCTCCATATAGTTGGCCAGCCTCAGAGAAAGCTGGAAGGATGTGAATGTGCTGTCAATATTCCTTCTCTAAGGCCTCTTTTCAACCCGCAGGGAATGCTAGGGGAGCAGAAACAGCCATATCTCCTATTCCATCAAGGACAGTACATGCTGTGATGTGCTGCTGTCAGCATGGAGGCTGAGCTGAAATGGAAGGCAGCTCACTAAAGTTAGACCAAGACAGTGGCAAGAAATACATGAGGAGCCAGAAAGGAACTGTGACCTCTCTATCAACTGAAGGTTGATGTGAGTGCTGCACACAATGCACCAACATGCTGAATTCATCTTTCTCAGACTCCTGGAGAATGACTTTCCCACATCCTGCTGACCCAGCGTCAGCGTGTTTCTAAATCTGTTTTTGATAGACCAGAGCATGGCATTTGGCTTTTTATCAGTCAAATGTACCGTGGGTGGCTATCTCCACTCAGTTGCGTGAGACAGCTACACAATTCTCTTTCAGAAACTCTTGTCATCAAACACTTTACATCATTCTGGCCTGCCTCTCTATTTTTTATATTTTAATAGACAAAACACATTTGAGAAAAATTATATAAAAATACCTAAAAGCCCACAAGATTATAAAGTACCACACCCAAGAGGGAATATGTTGCAAACCTCACAGAAGAGTCCAAACAAAACACAAAGGTTCATGTCCTGCACTGCTGGCCCAGAAGCAATTTCTAGCAAGAAAGTGAGGTCAGCCTTATGTCCTCTCTTTATAACCCTCTCTTCTGTACGCAGCTCACATCCCATGTCAGTCTAGTGAACAGACATTCTGTTAGCTCCTACTTTGCAATTTCCTCTTGCTATGAACAGAGGGGAGGAAATTAACCTTGGCCTGAGGATGCCCAAAGACACGGCCAACATCCCAAACACATCAAACCTCTCATTTTATATAATACTGTGCAGACATGTTTAGTTGGCTAATTGTGAACGCTTCCACTGAGCCCCTCCAGTGGCCTCTGTGCTCACTAATTCAGAAACCATCTCTCTTAAATCACTCATCTAAAAATAAAACAGTGTGCAGCACAGGAATTAGCATGGGAACATTTCCAATGGGGAAAAAAAAAGTGGGCACAGAGCCAAGGCTACCCAGATAAACTCCCCAAGTAAATCTCAAGTGACCACTATTTACAAACCACTCTCATACATGGATTTTGGTATCAAAACAAGGAGAACTGGACTGGTATGCAATCAGAATAACAGTAGAATTGGGTGCCCACTGTGGGAATCACAGCTGCTACAAACAATTAATATTTATATTACAGTAGTGTCTTGGGGGAACAGCTGAGTTACAGATAAACACACAAAGCAACAGTGCAGAGGTTTGTACATGTGTTTATGTGTATACAGTACCTCGAACAGTAAGATTTCTCTGTCCCTTGCTTGAATAGCACTCAGTGCAATGAAACCATCATCATAGCTGTTACCTCCACAGATATATAGATAATATACACATAATCACAGAATGGCAGGCAATGGAAGGGACCTTTGGACATCATCTAGTCCAACCTCACTGCAAAACTAGGTTCACCTAGAGCAGGTTGGACAGGAACACACCCAGGCAGGTTTACAAACAGACAGTGACAGAGGGAAAATGTGTGCGTATGTGACTGCACCCTGTCCTACAGCATGCCATAATCAGGAGAGAAGGCAATCAGAGCCAAGCAATCCTTTGCCCATGACTACTGCCAAAGCTATGCATTTCTACAAAGAAACCAAGCTGTTCTAAAATGCTCCTGAACTTCCTGAAATTAGGATAATTTCAGTTTCCTGGTATATTGAAAAAACAAACAACAGCTCAGCAACTAGTACTAGACCAGCTTGGTCTAGCTGTGTATTTTAAAACCCTGGCACCCGCAGCTTCTGTGATACCACATCCCTAATAGAGAAAAGTTTATTTCAGGGCTGAAGCAAAGCCCTGCTGGACCTTCTGGAGTGAAGAGAAGTTGGAGGATGTTTCACAGCTGCAGCATGAGGTGCTGCGGCTGAGCAGGTACCTGAGGCACCCTGGGGAGGCTCACAGCCGCCCCATTACTCTGGGAATGAGTCACTTCCCATCAGGACCCTCTGTCAACCTTTTACAGCACTAAAGTAAAAGTCTTGCTTGTCACTGTGCAACAGTAAGATGGCTTCAGTGCAAGTGTCCTCAGGACCAAGTGGGAGAGCGCAGCTTTGTGGAGTAACCAGCCCGTAATCACTGAATTCAAGTGCTGCGACAAGTGCAAAACACACAAATAACAAACACATAAGACCAGTAGCTCCAGCAATGCATTTCATTCTGCAAAGATGCAGTCTCTTGCTCTCCAAAGGATGGAGGGTGAGACTGGGGAGAGCAACATTCTGTAGAAAATTTGCATGCTACATCAGCATCTCTACATTTTGTGAAACAGAAAGCATTTAATATGCCAGTGGTACTCATAAAAGTATTTAAGACTCTAAAATAGACAGCATCTCTATTTCTTCCCCTTGAAAGCCTATTAATTCCCCCTCAAAGATCAAATAAGAAATTAATTAGTGTGTCACGGACAAGGAGCTTTCTTACTTCTTAGGAAACCATGTAGTCTTCTCAGGTGAACACTAAAGATGACTTATTTCACAGAATCAAAGCAGGTGACTCCATTTCACCCAGGAAACAAACCTGCCACGAAAGCCACTTTGGTAAAATCTGAACCTGCTGCCAGCAAGAGAACCAGAGGGAAGGCTCAGCTGAGATTCAGACATGGTTCTAGTCTCTTGCACTGGCTTCGAGCATGTCACATCCAACTTTCAGCCCAAATCTTCCCTCCTGACTGCAGATTGTTCTGTCTGTTCCAGGATTTCAGCCCTCTCAATGAGGTGCTGCACCCAGAGCATCCACCTTGTAAACCTCATGCTTTAAGAATTTGATCCAAATGACTCCCTTCTCAGAGACTACCCAGGTTGGCTTCAATGAAGCCAACAACTTCAGAAAGCCACAGCAGGGGATGAGGAAACAGCAGTATGCACTAGAACTTGCACTCCTGACAGTTGCAAAACATTGTGGAAATGTAAAAAGGCTTTCAAAGGAGCATACTTCTACAATACAGGGCAGTCTGGACTAACACAACCTATTTAATGAATAACTCACCTATGCTGGGGGGCAAAAAGCCTTAACAGTCTACTTAGCTGCTACCATTTATTTGATTCTGACAATTCTCACTCATATGTTGCATTTCACATTCCAAGAGAATAGTTAAAACTGTACTATAATATATTTAAGCTTGTGCAAAAAGACTAGAAGGATTTCAGCTGACTTTTTTTTTTTTTTCCAGACTTCTTGCTGTCAGGGACCAAAATTTTTTAGAAATCAGTGTCTCATCTTGCTTTGGGGGGAAAAAAAAGTATCCTTTTATCCTTCAATTTTGCTATGGAGCAGAAGCTACAGATTCCTACCAAGGCCAAGCTGCCATTCAATGGTTTTGCAGCTGGTCTTGCAGTCATTGCAGATTAAGTATACTATGAAAAGATGGGAAAGGAGGACAGCCTTACAGGAGGGGAAATCATATGTATGAAATGCATTGTTAACAGCAGCCTAGAAGAATGTGGCAAGACACAGAAATGATGCTGTCTTTACTTGTAAAGCTGGCTGTTTTTTCAGCCGTGAGTGACAGCAATGATATAAACTGGAATTGATAGGGTGCACATGTGGATGGGGACAATGNTCTTTATCCCTCTTTAATTAGCTTCCAAAAGACAGTGATTTCCCCTACCTTCTGCAAGTACAGGACCGTTCCCTTCAGCACAGCATAAAAGGTTTTCCAGCCTCGCTTTCCCCGGGGAGCTGCAAAGAAAACAAATGAAAACCCATTTAACTTGGATCCATTTTTACACTTTGTCTAGGCAACAGGAGAGCTACATTAGTCCTCTGTTAAACCTCCTTTGTACTCTCCTTTTCAAAGGACAATGCAACTCAGCACAGTGCCTGCACACACCTGCTGGGTGAGAGAGTAATAAAACCCTGATGACAGCCCTGGACTGGATCAGAAGGGAACAGCACCAATGCAGAAAGCAGGCCAGAGAGATCCAGTCTTTGTGCTCTTGCAGGGAGGCAGACACTGCTCCTACACAGCTAGGTCTGAGCTCTGTGCCGTGGCAGAGTTTTCAGAAGGAAACACCTCTTCTCCATGCCACAGCAGGCTGGCAGGCACTGCTCAGGATCAACGGGACACTGCTCAGAAAGCAGCGCCTCTCAAGAGCATCCTTCCCCCTTGCCAGTGCTGCACACCCAAGTTGGCACTGAGTAGTCAGATGGCTTCTTGGTCCCTTCCCCTCTTCGTGCAGCCAGAGGGGAAGCTGAAGAATACAAAGGAGAGGAGAGCCTAAAAACAGTCCTATGGAAAAAAAAAAAAAAAATCACCTCTCAAGAAACCTAAAGTCAGTTAGAGGTTGAAGAGTGTAACAGAAACAACATATCCAGGCCACAAATTCCTAGAAACAAGCTGGGGGGCGTGCTGCTGGACCTGAAACCAAAAAGAAAAGAAAAAAAAGGGGATTCAGCATGAGGGCTCCAGTTTGAAATTCAGCTGCAATAGAGGGAGGGAATGCAGAGGCTGTACGGTCACAATGCCAGAGACCAGGAGCCTGTGTCTAACCTCACTCTCCACTAAGCACGCAACACTGACCAGCATCCACTTGCCTCTATACTGAAATTAATAACCCGTGCAAGACTAAAGCATCACCCTCAGAAAGGCATCCCATTCTGATGTGAAGATAGCGAGTGAAGGTGAAGAGGTTATTAGTCCATTGCTCCAGAGGTTAAGTATTTTCACCTCACACAATGGGCCTTATTTCTAACTGGCATTTGTTTGGTTCAGCCTCCAACCATTGGGCCCAGCTACATCCTTCTCCTCTAGACTGCCTAAGTGTTTTAGCCATCAGTACCCCCTTCCTGAGAAAATACACATAGCATGCTAGAACATCACTTCACTAGCAATCCCACACCAGCTGATCCCTGCCCTGCAACAACGCCATTAGGAAATGAAATATGAAAAAGTCTAACTTTAAAAAAATGAGTTTCATTTTATTTGCAACTGGAAAGTCCAAATGTAACTTTTCAAGAGCTGCATGACAATGACAGACAGACTTCTAAGATGTACAGAAACTTCTGAAAACATGGCCTTAATTACATTACTCATAAAGGGATTATCCCCAATATGCCTGCATCCAGCATGCTGAATAATAAGCAATTCTGATTACTTATAATTAAAGAAATAATTTAATAAAGACAACTGGATACAATTATTTATTAAGGTTAAATAAACAGAAGTTTAATAAAGATGAAGCTATTCAGAGCATCCAGTCATCGAAAAATGAGGTCAGTTTGATTTCAACATCTCTGTTTGGATTTAGTTGTCCAGCTGTCAGCCCCTGACTTGAAAGCACTGACCTCCAATTGTACCTTCTAAAATATAATAGCAAAACACATAAACACCAAAGAGCTTAGCCCAGCTAGGGGAGAGTTGCAGTTACTGTCAACCCATCACAAAGTCAGACTTTGCCTTCAGGATTCAGCCCAACAGTATAAACCACAAGTAGATGATCATCAGCAATTGCTGGGGAAAATACAGATGCTCTGAGTAGCCTCTGCTGTTTCCAAGATCATCAGCAGAAAACAAACAAATGATGTCCAAACAACAAAACATACAGAGGCAAATCAGGAGCCTTTGATAATTCGCACACCACAAATGGAAGTAGGACAAGAAGGAAAGAGGATAATCAAAGTAAGAGACACAGCAGTATTATTACAAAGAAGGGGCAGGGAGGAACTGCTTGGCATAAATCTGGTTGGTACCAAAAGCTGCTGAATTTCATTGGGTATGTGACCCGAGGCTGGGAGAGTAGGGAAGGGAATGGTTACAGCATCTTCCAAGCAGAGATAAAGAACAGCCTTTCTTTAAAGACAGACTCAGAGGGGAGGGCAGATTTGAAACAATCGTGTCACGTAAGGAAAAGGAGAATCACTAAACTGCTACAGAACAGCTACTGTAATTCACTTGAAATTGTTTTCTCTTCTGTAAACCATGAGATTCATTTTCTTTTAGCACAAAAGATTCACATTGCTTTGCTGTATCACATTACTCATTATGGTCATGCATTAGAGCTCCTGCAAATGGGACTGAACATTGTAAATCTTGGCCTAATAGTGCGAGTGTGATAATACAATTGCTGCATTGTTTGTTATTGCTGCAATTTCCCCTAATGAAGCAGCACTATTTTCCTTGAGAAGCACATGGGCTCATCGTAAGTGGCACTGCGCAGAGATAACAAGAAAAATGAGACATTAAGAGTGAAAGATACTCACTTTTCTTTCCATCCATATCCGCATGGCTTTTCCTAGCCAGAAATCCAGTTTTATACACGGCGGCACTGGGGTCATGAGGGATGTCCAGGAATGGGTTGTTTGAGTTGCCAATTCGACTGACAGCCTTCGTCTGGCTCCCATTATCCTTTTCATCTGTACCATCTGAGTGAGACTTTTTTTTCTCTTCTTCATCCCTTAAAAAGCAGTGAAAAACAAGCATGAACGAGAGACTCACCAGCGAAGTTTCACTTCAGTAATTCTTTCATGCTCCTTTGTTAAAACATACCTCTCTTTTTATAGGGGGCCCTATTTAGAGAGAAACCTAGACATGTACCAAAACATAGTCAGATTATAGCAAAGTTCACGTACTTCACTAGCACAGGACACAGGAGCCAAAATTTAAAAAAAGGCCAAGTTTCCCTTTTACAGTCTCAAAAGGCAGGATTTCAAGGGTGTTCTGTATCCTCCAACTCACCCATTTTTAATTCCACATATGAGAGCTAGAATACAAAATATTTGCCTGCTGGGGTCTCCTGAAAAATCTCCAATTTCTTCATGAGGTCACACACAGATGAAAAGAATTAGATTACTACAGATCACTGTGGCTTACCCCTTAACTTAGCATATGAAAGACAGACTCTACCTCCTTTTCTTTATTTTCCCCTGCAGACTAGCATAAAAGTAGTAATTTAAAAATAAAAACTACACTAGGTGAATTATGTTATCTGTATTTTAGAAACAAAATACTGCTCAAAATGTTACTTATTAGGGCAATGTATTCAACACAGCACTTGGGGACAACAATGCAACCCATTTCAACAAGTCACAAGCATTGCCTGACTAATAAATGCCTTTTTGCATGTCACAGCCAAAGGCAAAAAGAACCAGGCAACCTAGAAAACAAAGGATGTCCATCACAAGAGTAGGATGATGGTTTTCAGAGAACAACAGACCACTGAATCTGGGTGGATGGTGTATCTGGAGGAACCACAGTTAGTGTGAGATTATAGAGCAGCCCTGTGTCCTTTGAAGTCCCCACACATTCCCCTCCAGGTGACTGGGAAAGGTGTCACAGAGGATGAAGGCTGTCATTGGAAAATCATGGTAGTAATGCTTCTCCTAACAGCAGCACCTGATTAAAAAAAAATATCATTATCATTTGAGTGTAATGATTGCTAATGGGGGGGTGGACTTCAAGCTGCTGCATCTCACTGGACCCAGATGATCAGCAGAGAGAGCAAGCTCAGGAAGACCTTCCAATCACATGCATACATTCAAAGGTGTCTATCAGATGAGGATTAGCAAGGCATATGTCAGTCAAAAAGCTCCTTTTGGGGCACACTGCAACCATGTTTGCTTATGGGAATGACCATCTAAAGAAATGTCATCTAAGAACTGCTGGCTAGACAATCTGTTATCCTGATCTCTGCTGAAATGGCCTTCTAGGGAATAACTTAGTCTGAAGAGATACAAGGATAATAGACTGCTTTGACAACAAGGAAACCAAATCCAGAGACATGGAGGCTATATTAGCGAACTCAGTGCCAGGAATGTTCCCAGGCATTTAACTTTGATCACCTCATATGACTTTGCGCTTGGCATGGTCTCAGTCCAGCACATTCCCAAACAATTTCCAGACACTGTTTAGGAATCAGCACAGTCAAGGACCACCCCAACAGGCAGTTTAGAGGCAAGCATCTTCTTTGGAAGCGTAAGACTTTTCAATGGTATGGATGTGGATGTTACACATTGACATTCAGCCTGAGAGTCACACAAAGGTGACAGACATTTGATTTAGTTGCAGAGATATAGCGAAGATGGTGCACCATACCATCATGGTGTTGTCTTTCAAGGTCTCCTGATTAAGACGAACAAAACTTTTACCTGAATACCTGATTCCTGCAAGGAAGAGCAGTCCTTGCATCTTTCAGCCTATTGATACATGTTTCCCCACTCCATAACAGAGAGATCTGCAAAAAACTTTTTGTTGGTCAAAGCAATAAAGATTTCTTCATGCATGCTTTGGTTGAAGCTCTCTCCCAACTGAAAAAGTGTAGCAATTTCTGACAATTTTGATTGTCCCAACCCTTCCTGTGTCTACTGCACTTACTAGCTGCTGGCAAGTCTGGACCATTGTGTGACACATTTCTTACATGTGTGTCCATTCCAGCAGCAAATTCTCTCAACGCAAGTCTGTGGTACCTAATCCAGACTAATATCTCTCACAGGGCACAAGCACTTGGGCTGATTTGTCACACAGAAGTGCCTTGTGAATTCTGGGATCTCAGCCAAGGACACAGAGGATTTCTCCTTGTCAGCAGAGATCTACTGCAGTAAATGGCTTAGCACCTTTTTGGAATAAGCTATCTCCTTTGGAGCTATGGGAGCGAATTATCTTATGCCGATCAACTGTCCTGTGGGAATGTACCGGTGCCCTTATGCAAGCAGCCACAGGTAGTGCTACGAGTAGTCCTGGGGATCCTAGACACCACTAGTGCTGAGGGAAGCGCTCTCAAACTCAGCATCGCTGGGGTGGCTACTAAACATGAATTCTTCAAAAGACAAACGCAGACAGGGCAGACAAAGATGAAATGGCATCTGCTATTGTGACTACTGGTAGCACTGAAACAAACCTTTAATTGGTCCTTTCATCTGTCATTGAAAGTGTAACATCCTTGAGACTCAGAAGCCTCAGGCACTTGTGAGAGCTGAGTGCTCTGACAAGATTCATGAGGTCAAGATGCACAAGCCAGTCTGTAAGATGCAATGAAGGGAACCAGAGAGACAGGGGGACTCACTACAGAGAACAAGAAATGGATGAACAGCTGAGAAAATAGAACTAAAAGAAGCCTCTATCTCCCTCTGATCTTGAATATGAAACACTAGTGGGAATAAAACCAGGGGATCTAGGACCCATTTCTTCAAATATTCCATGTTGCTTCAGTGGTCAAACACAAGAAGAAAGCAGGACAACTGGGAGGAGTTTCAAAGTAGCAAAACAGTTCAGGTATTAGCCTTTGCTTAGGAACCCTCCAAAGCTGACAGAATAGATAGGTCCTGGATAGACTTTATCAAGCATGTAACAATTTGAGCTTACTCCTCACCAGCCTTTAGGGTACGGTTGCAAGGAAGAGCTGCAGAAAATTCAGCTGGTGTCTGGATACACACACCTGAAAAATCATCTTTGTTTGAAACCCTAGCCTGTGGGGGCGCAACTACTTCCTTGTCCTCAGATGGCTCTCACAGATGATTCAAGTCCTGTAATATCCCCAGAAAGAAGGCCTCCAGTGATGTGGAGGTAAGAGTCAGTGGGTGGTGTCTCTGTGCAGGTATGTTCAGAGTCATGGATCCAGTGTCACACAGGCAGAGCTCAGGTCCTTGTCAGGGGCAGGCTCGGTGTCTCTCCTTTCCATTTGGTACAGGAAATAGCCTGTACCTGTGCCTTTGGGGAAAAAAACCCATGTCCATTCCAACACACATTTCAGTAGCAAAACATTATCAAGAGGGTCCACTTAGGTTTGTAGAAGTCTTAAGAGATTTTCTGTCTTTGATCAGCAGAGGGAGATCATTCCTGGCTCTGGGTCTGGAATCGATTCCTCCAGTGACCCCTCTCCGACGACTGAAAGGGTCTGATGGCTGTGAACCCTCTTGTAGGTGCTGGAGTCTCTGCTCTGCAGGGTACTGGTGACAGGAAAAGGCTACCACCTGTAGAGGTTCTCCAAGACTCTGCTTACAGCACGTGGTATTTTCAATGCTTCTCAAAACAAGGAGCTTCAGTTCCACCTCCCTTAACTTGTCTCTTTGGAAAAAGACCTGCAGACAGAGCAGTGACCAGGGCACTGGCTGCCAATGAGAACCAGCACACCAAAGCCAGAATCTGCTTGCTTTGTCACTTGAAGACACAGCATTGTAACAGCAATGTTTTCCTTCCCAAATGAGTGACCACTGACAACCAGAAAGAGTTTGCCTCATTCTTAAACATGCAGATTTGAAACACATGCAAAAACACAGATGTTGCCACTTTGGTGAAGAAATATATTTTTGCCTCTCCCCAAAAAGACTCTCTACAAGAAAGTCCCATTTTTTTCTTCTGGGAGAAAATCACCATCTGGTTCCCTCAGTAACAAAAACATTTCTGTATGCTCTAGAGTCTGATTTGATGCTCTGCCTTGGAAAACTTTAAAGTCACTAAGCTGGAAAGACAGGGTCAAGCCCTTCATTTTGAAAAGTCTGCTTGATCTCTGCACTTGTTCAAATAGAAAATTTACATGACGGGAAGGCTGGGTTTATCCATTTAATAATTGGCATTTAAAAATATATTCAGATTTATAACATATAATTGTATGAATCTGTGGAACTGATAGCATCTATGTTAGGAAATTGACTTGAGAAACCAGTGGAGAGAAGTTCTGGGCATCTTTCCCAAAGTGAGGAGAGAATAAAGGAGAGCCAGGTGATTACTATCTGATCCCTCTCTAAAATCAATCATGAAGTTGCAAACAGGAAACATCCTAGAACTTGGGAGATGAAGAGTTAATTATAATGGGGAGAGATTTTTGGGTTTGACCTAGAAAAAGGTAAGCTTCAGCACAGATGCCTTTATAATCACCCTGGTCTCAGCGTCAGTTTGCCGCAGGAAACACAGAAAGGATTTGGCAGCAGCCTTTTCCCACCATCACTGTCTCAAAGACCTATTTTGGTTTGGCTGGAAGGAGAGGATTTTTCAGTGCAGTCCAGATAAACAAAGACATACATACCGTGTTCATGTCTAAACTTCTCTGGAAAGAAAACTGTACCATCAATTAGTCAAAAAACAAGTGATTCTCCTGAAACACTACACTGAGCTGCTGAGAGAAAGCTTTCAGGACACAATTGGCTCAAATTGGAAGCCATCTGATTTTTGCATTTTTGTAAGCAGCACTGTGATTTCATATCTTAATTCTAGATCACCATTCAACCTATTTTAAGATGATGGTTTTATTGCTATCACCTTCAAGAGAAAGTAGAGTTAATATTACAAACAATGGAGAAAAATAATGTTCACCACCACATTTCCATGAAGACATCATGCAAACAAAACTTATTTAGCTCTGGTGCCTTTGAAATCAGATTAATCTTGAGAAACATATACAAAGCCTGGGCCAGAATATTATAGACAATGGGATCGAAGGTATGTTAAGACGTCAGTTAATCCATCTCTTTACCTCTAAGGCTGGATCCAATCTTTCTAACCTATTCTGGGCAGACTAACCAGTTTGCAAAAACCTCCAGTGAAAGCACTTCCATAGCTCATCCAGGCAAATCTATGCCCTGGTTTGAAACGCTTATTGCTAGAAAGCTTTTTTTAATGTCCAATCCAAACTTCCCGTGTTTCAAATGCAGGCCTATCCACAATAGTTGAGAAGAATAATTCACACCCTTCTCCTCTGCAACAGCCTTTACACACTGGAAAAAATACACTCCGGTCCCTCTCCTCAGTGCTCCCTTTTCCACCTGAGCAAACCCAATTCTTTTAATCTCACCTCTCATGTTCACAGGATCTTGAATTCATTTCATCTTACAGGTGATGTCAGGGTTGAAGAACAAGAGTTTACCATTTGAGTATGAAAAAAATCTCATGGAAATATCAAGTTCCTCAGGGAAATTTAAGCAGCCTGAGAAATTATGACAAAGTTACTGGGGCTACATGCACTCCTAGGGTTGTTCCAGTGTCTTCAGCACACTGAAAACAGGATGCATTGGACTAACTGGATGAAACAGTATATGGTTTCATTGCAGTCAGTAGGAACTTCTGCCAATGACTTCAGTGAGGTCCGATCACTACTTAGGGCTTCACTTGCTGTTCAAAGAAATGAACCACAGTCCAACAGACAGGACAGATCTGGAACTGTAAGCAGCAGAGAGGAAATATGGAATGGGACAAGAGACAGAATAACTATTTCTGATGGCTAGTTTTCCCATACTGCTTTTCTCTCAGGACATTGAACAAGGCCCGCAAGAGGAAGTGGCAAGCAAAGTAAAGGGCATGCCAAGTAACTGGCAGAAATTTTTCTGGCAGTTCTATTGTGAAAAGTAACAAAAAAGTTTGGGGGGTGCAGTGCAGAGCAGGAGCATGTATTCAGGATCCCACATTCACCAGTTCAGGGTAAATTTGAGGTCAGATCTGTTTATTTTACAGATCGTGGTATGTGATTCACTTTTAACCTTTTGGAGAACTTGAACCTGGAATGACCGCAGAAAAAGAACTGTAATGCAATTCTCTCTTCCAGAGCTGAACTCGTGCTTCCCTGTTCATGAAGGATAAATCACAGAATCACAGAATCGTCAGGGTTGGAAGGGACCTCTGGAGATCATCTAGTCCAACCCCCCCGCCAGAGCAGGGTCACCTACAACAGGTTGCAATGAATACTCCTACTGAAACTCTCTGGAGCACATCTGCTTATTAAGGTGCCACTTCTCTTGACTACAAAATTGGAATCAATGGTAGCTTTTTCTTTCTGTGGGCTTTGGATCAGACTGTAATTCTACTGGAAATGGACAGCAAATCATTTAGGACAATGACACACCTAGCTCACAACTAGTAAAATAAGGATCATGTAGCAGTCTTGCCTCATCTTACATATCGCTGTTACCCTCCCTTGCCTATGGACCTATTGACAGTAATTAATCCACTAAATAACGTACTGCCAGAGAAGCTCTTAAACTGTTACTTAGCCCACAAGAGAAAGTCTTAGAACCTCAGAGGGATTCTGGCTGGAGGAAAGGCATTCCTTCAACATGCCAGCATTGCAAGGGAGCTTATCCTGGGTTTTGCAGCCCTATTTCCACCTTTGCTTTACCTCCCACTTCTTCCCCTGCCAATTACATCAGGGAAGCAGAGATACTCTTCCTTAGTATACTCTTCCTTAGAGCAGAGAGGCTCTTCCTTAGTCCCATCACAGCAAAACCGATCATGTCCCCTTCCTATCCACCTTTCTCTGCAGATCGTGACAGGAAAGCAAGAGTGATGTGCCTCCTCCCTCTAGCTCAGGCAGTCCTGGTGCTCCTTGAGGTGATTACACCAACCACACATCTCTCTAGAAGTGAGGAGAGACTTCTTCACGCTCCCTTTTCCAGCCAGCACTCTCAGCTCTAAAGGTAAAGGCACAACCTCTTTGACTATGCCCAGAATGAGCTTTGCTTTACAGCATGGAAAGTAATTGTCACATCAGTCCCAGCTACCTGTATGAGTCTGAGACTGGAATGGACAATTAGTCACTTTGAATAGTCTGCTGAGAGAAGGTGGCTTTACACCCACACCCCAAAGCCTTATTTAAGGAAGATTCTGATTTCTCCCTTTTTCAGCCTGCTTACAATTTTTCCCCAAACAATTCATTAGCAAGGGATATGGAGTGGACTATGTAAATGCTGAAGCAGTTACTACCTATACAGGAGCAAGCTATCTCATAGATCACCTTTACTGAAGCTTATGGAAGCAGAGCCAGGCACGAGCCAGTTCCCACCTGGAGGCTGCCCAAGTGTATTAGACACAGTACGGCCTCTTGCCAAGAGCTGGAGGAAAATTCTGACATCAAGAAAGTCACATAATGGATTCTGCTGGGTCTAAAGTACCTGTGAGAACGTGTCTTGCAAACAGCTCTGGTGTTGTGACATGTAAGATTCACACAGCATATTCCAGGTCCAAGATACTCTCTGGGAAAATGTCTCCCACCATGCTTCTTATGAGGTTTATCAGAGACAGCACTTCCTGGTGATTCCCCTTACCAGCACACCTTCCTCACTACTCTGATATTATTTAACACACTTCTGAACCAGGGGTTGAATCCCAGTTGGGACCAGCAGTCCCTGTAAATAAGGATGCACGCTCTGACAAGAAATTCATTTGCATATTATGAGCTTAAAACAAGGAAGATCAGAAGCCAATCAACCTGCAGGACCTATGGCAGTTGTTAGGACTTCTAGCATAACAGGTGCAGGAGCACGCATCCCAGACATACATTCTTCTCAACAAGGTGAGGTTTCAGATATGTAAATCCACACAAGTAAACATTTTGTACAGCCAAAATAGATAAAAGACATCAATCTTTTATTTTACACCAAAATCTGCAAGCAGCAAAATCTAAAGCAGACCCCATCTACTCTTTGCTGGCATACCTAGACCACATAAAACCTAAGCATAGAGAAATGTCAACTTAACACAATCAGAAATTGAAGCTCTTTCTGGTCTGCAGTATTTCCGTAGTTAACAAGTGTTAGCCTGTCGAAAGCAGCTAAGGATGTGGGATATCAGACTTTGTCCAGTTTATCATCTTTCATATTAGGTTGTTGTCAAGTTATCCATAGTTAATCAGGAGACAAACCAAGACAATAAACCAACAGCAGGAAACTCAATCCAAGGCGTTTGTTTCTATTCATTGGTTCTGACACAATGTACCAAAAGATAAAGGGGAAAGTCAACTTCTGTTTTATTTATGCAGTCATATAACAATGGAGGATTTAATTTCTCTCTTTTCAGGCTGAAGTTTCCTACTAAATGAAACGTCCTCTTTCCTTACAAATGCAGTTGGCTCCTATCATTAACAACTCCCCTTGCTGGAGAAACAGATGAGGCAGTATTGCCAGGTCATTCATTAACAGAAAAGCAAACTCATTACGCACACTGGCTATCTTCTACAGGCCTTGGAGCCCACTCAGATGGTGGCATAGGATGTATAAACAGATTACTACACAAGTACTATTTTTAAACTCCTAATTTCTATGCAGTATACTTACACAGCCCATTCCAGCTTCTCATTCTTGATTGAATTGTAGAGGGCCTGCAAAGGGAGAAAAATGAGATGGGATTATTGTTTGACCCCTGCAGCACACACATTAATATGCTGAGGAAAATTACCTAACTAATACCAGCAAGCAAGCTGTCTCTGATCAAGGAAGTACCATATCTGCTCATGGTAACACAAAAGTCTTGAGCAAAAATCTCATCTAAGGAAAAACTACCAGAATGCAGGGCTTGAGATTACAATCACTTTCTCAAGCAGGTTTTTGGGTTTTGTGGTTTGGGTTTTTTTTAAAATAACACTGTTAAGTTTGCAAAAGCCACAAGATTACAGCCTTGGTCCAATTTAATTCCTGACAGTCAGGGATATTTTTTTGTCACTGACTTTAGTGGGGCCGAGATTTACAGGCCTACCTGTAAAACTATGCCACAACAGCTATCTAAAGCCCCTGAGCCCCATAGACACCCAAGTGCTTCCCCAGTCACACACCCAAACATAAACATGTCCTGTTCCTATGTGCAAAACAGGAAATGAACGATAAGCAGCTTTCATGCTTGAAGATCAATGTCTTAGACTGCTGCCTGCTACATCATTACTCTTTCAATGCACAGGAAAGACGCCAGTAGGTTTGACATCAAAGGTCACAATACCGTTGTTGGTACCAGCCTGCAAAGAAAACTGTCTGGAGGCTGAGTTAAGCTTGGGTGGATATCAGACAGTTAGGATGTATTTCTTTTGAGAGTGAGTAGGTACAAAACTTGGATAACTGTGTCTGATTTCAGCCCTCCAGTAGCTGATGCATACAATGGATAAATGCCTGATATTACTACAAGCTAATGGAGTTCTTCAAATAGGCCACTTGAGTCAAGTGAAGTATTTTGGTATGGAATGTCCCTGATTCTCACACTTATAATCCACATTTGTAATTTACCTTATATACATAGCTAGATTTACTCCCTCTGGCACATAACTCCTACACAGCCTCAAAATATGTTAACGTGTAGAAGAACTGTTGAGGCACATGATTACAAAAAAGTAGCACATCAAGTATGAACAAGCCTGAAAATCACATACTATAATAGCTATGACACACTCAACAGAAACGTTAGCATTTAAATAGCCTTAACTCTGACCCAAAACAAAAATAATTTGGAAGACTGAAGAGTTGAAACTAGTCTTGTGCATGTGCCACAGCTGAACGTGCAACAAGAATCCCATGAGCATATCCCGATGCTCATCCTGTGACCCACTGGCTCGTTTCTGAATCTTGCATGGTCTATTTGAATATCCTTAATATTCAGCTCTGTGAAAATCTTGCTCGCTTGAACCATACACAAGCAGGTCAAACATACTGCTACAACTTGCCTCACACTGATGCTACACATGCAGCAACTTTTAGTCACAGTGTACCATAAAAGCAAGCTTCTCAGAGCAACAGAACAGATATGACCACCCCAGGAGGAACCATCCCACACCCTACTTACACTGAGCTAGCACAGAGAGGTCCCCACCGCTAACAGGGCTTGCTGCACTACTCAGCAATAAGATGAAATATTTCCAACTGTGGAGTTTTCACTGTTTGTTTCTGTTTATCCTATCTTCTCCAAACTTGTATAAGGAGCTCTGATCCAAAGGCAAACAGCCAGACAAAGGTGAAGTAAAGGGCATTGCTGGCAGTTTGTAGCCACTCTACTTAATTTTCAGGTGAGAGCTATCAAGAGACTTTAAGACCACTCTGCAAGAAGAAAGCAAATGAAAGGGCTAAAATTTCTCCTACCATGCAGCTAGCAGTCCAGCAGGATTAGACGCACCTCCATTTTTCTGCACAAGCTGATGCTGACACTGATTCCCTGGGATCATCCAGTATGTTCTATAAGAAGCCACTATGTTTCCAATGATTTGGCCAAAGTCCCCTCTTGTTCTTTGACTTGTCTTTTTCTTCCTACTACGATTAAAATATTCTCTTACATTTTGAGCCAGAAAACTACGTCCACACATAAGACAAAGAGGCTGCATTTTTTCCCAGTTGCCTCCCCATTTTTTCAGAAGCAGCATTTTTTTCCCCAGCTGTTTGGATGAGCTTTTGAAACATAGCAAAAACCTGTCCTGGGGTATCTGAAGTGCCTTTTGTTGCTCCCTGATCCAAATGCCTACAAGATTGGGTCACAACCTCTAAAAATGAACACCTGCCCTGTGCAGTACTGCTTTTTATGGGATTTTGCTGCTAAGGAAGTCTCTAGGGACCACTACAGCCAAAGAGCAGGACATACAAAAGCAGCACTCCAGATTGGCGCAGGAACAACAAATGCCCCAGGCTTTTGCCTTGTGGAAAGTGACATGTGTTTGTCCCGATCTTTACTAATGAGCCAGACTCCATCTTCCTTCTTTAGGGAGTAACACCAACCTAGTCATATGGCATACATCTGACAAAGGACACAGTGTCCCCCATACAGCATCAAGTATAGCCTCTCAGAAAGTCTCTGCTATTTACAAAAACGAAAGAGAAAACCCTAGAGGGTATCCAGAGCCTGGGCAGCTGTTTACAAGGCACCTACGGTATGTCCACCAAGTGCAACCTCAGTGAGTAGACCTCTCATGGGATGGAGATACATGAGTTCTCGTGCCTGCCCCCCAGCCCACCTCTGTGGCAGAGACTGCTGCTGGGCTGCACACTTGCACCCATACTCACTCGCCTTTTAGAGCTGCTGTATGTTCTTCTCCAAAGCAATTTATACTTTAACATTTTCCTCATGTCTGCTGGGTTCTCGTATGATCTGGAGAAGAAAAATTTCCTCCTCCCATGTTTTGCAACCAGTAGCAGACGTGTATACAGCCCAGCACCTGCTCTGTCATTTATTTCATGGCTGTTTCCCAAGGCCCTGATTCAGACAGCAGCTCTTTTCAGCAAACGTTTCTCCAGAGTATGATTAAATCCAACAAACTTGGAGACAAGCACTTAAATGCTTCACTAAATTGCAACAAAGCTGATCAGAGATTATGGTGGGGACATGACTTTCACCATACCTAAGTAGCTGTAAGGACAGTTTTTATGAAATCATGTTTTCTCTCTGGGAAATGAAAAAAAAACACAAAAAACAAACCCAAACCAAAACAAAACCCCTCTGATTTAAAGCATTCTTACAGTTTGACAACAATCACAGCTTCTTACCTGCCAGCCTGGGAAGTGCTTGGCAAATTTGCTATCTAAGCTGAAAACTGCAGGCTGGACCACAGCAGGGAATGCCAGTACGTATACTGCATGGGTCTCATCTTCCAAGCTGGACTGATACCACTTGGAAAGGGAGAGACTTTCTATCTCTTTTGGCACCCCAGGCTACTGCACGCAGGATCCAAACCTCTAGCTACTGACTACTCAGCACTTTTTCAACTCTTAAACTCTGTTACCCAGACCACAGAAACTACTCCTTACAGCTTTCCGTTTTCTGAGAATTGCTGATCTCTGGGTCCACTGCACTTGAGGCCCAGCACTGCTCTAAGCTCCCTGGAGAAACAAATTCAGTTTTGAAGGGAGAATAAAAGAAATTAACTTCTGCATAAAACAGAATAGCCAGCAACATCCTAGATACCTTCCTTATTTTAACTCCAGTGCTGTTTCCTACACCTCCAATTCGACCCTTAGCAAACTGCAATATTAAAAAAAAAAGACAAGGGAATTTGTTATGTATTTGTGTGATTTGTCTGTATTTGTTCATAAACTGGGCAAGAGACTTACACTTTCTTTTTTAAGTCAAATCCTGTAACTCTGTAAGGAGCTGCTGAATTCCATCCCCATTTTCCCTTTGGTAAGCAGGTAGGTCAACTAAAAATCCAGATTTTCACAAGCTCTCACCAGCTGGTGCTTTTATTTCAATTGGAAAGAGAAGGAAAACTATGCAGGGAGTGCTTCTGAAAACTCCTGTTTATTTTACAAAGCTGCCAAGATGAAAAGGTCCCTCACCATCCTCACCTCCCTCAGAACCTTGTCACATGCACGAACCATTGGACCCATTTAAACAGGCTGCTCTCGGCACCTGCCAACTGCTGGCTATGCTGTGACTCAGCCTCTGCAGGCAGAAGCAGTGAACAAGAGAAAGGCACAACCAGGTGTGCACACAGGGACGGAGATGTAGCGAATTACCAGATACTCATCTCAGTAAGTCATCTAGGTAACAAGTAGGCACAGGGTCCCCAAAACCTGGCCAGCAAGGTGCAAGAGGTCCCAGGGCACTGTGCAAACCCTTCCTTCAAAAGACAACATAGGACTGGCTCTTGAACCAGACTACTGACTTCCTGTATACACCAGCCCATCCAGAAAAGCCTGCCAAGAGAGAAAGTAATACACCACTGGTATTTCTTGTACCTGCTGTGTGCACAAAAAAGAAGGAGCCATAAAGGCCTGCCATGAGCAGGTAAAT
>VZSZ01001804.1:229987-248068 GCA_013398815.1 Ibidorhyncha struthersii
GACCCACCAGTCAGCCTCTGTGAAGATGGCAAACATGGCAAACAGTCAGCTCTGAAGGAACGTCCAGCCTGGTTCAGTGGCTAAGCTGCTGCAATTCCCCCCGCCAAGGGCAGAGTGATGGGCAGCAGGGAGCCAACACCAGACAGGCAACCCGGCTGTGACCTGGGCACTGAGCTGAGGTTCAGCTAAGCGAACAGGGCATGGAAAACCAGAGGCAACGTCAGAAGTTGCTGTCTGTGGCAGATAGCAGTGTGAAAGCACCATGAGGGACAGCTGGATCTCACAGCTTGGTTGAGCGGGAGTTGTGTGAGAAGTGGCCAAACTGCACAGGCAGTTGCTGGGGTTATTTTGGGGGTCAGAACCTTGCAAGACCAGTGGTGGTCCGCTAATCCTATCAGCTGAGGTTGCCTAGGTAATGGTATTGAAAATGTGAAGTTTGGGTATACCATGTCACAAAACTGGGACCCAAGGCAAAACAGTAATTATGGTGGATTGCTTGTTTGCAAGGAGTCTTGGGTACAAAGCATGAGGTCAAGAAGCAGGAAAATGGGTAAGTTACATAGTGCCAAGGGGCTGCTGAGGTGTGCCCATCAGGCAGCCCCACACTTGATCACCAGGGTGGGAGCAGGGCAGCAAACCAAACCCATTCTTTGGCCATACCACGTGGATCAAACCTGCCTCTAATCACAACGTGGTACCACAGGGTGCTGCTATTCCTTGCCAGGAGGGCAGCACCTGGGTGGAGCCATGGATTGAGCATCACGGCATTTCTGTGTCAGTGCCTGTTCCAGGCAGCTGGCACCAGCCACTTCCCACCACTTCCTAAGACAAACATTAATTGTCTGCGTAAAAAAATCATGGCTGAAAATACCTTCTCTCACCAGCCCACCCCCTCAGACAAAAAAAAAAAAAAAAAAAGAATGTATTGTAGTGTATCGTAACCAGTGGTCTGTAAAGAATAACCAATGCATATAAACTCTGTAATCGTTTGCCTGTAAAGGTGCTGTCTTGCTCATTACTCTCCTCTCACAGTGAGATGAGAGGAGTACAGGAAACTCACTTCTAGTTTATTCCTCCTCATTCAAAAGGCAGAAAACCACATGTAAGCTATCATCCAGGTACTCGCCAGAAAATGGCTCGGGACATTGCATTTCAAATCAAATAGAGATTCTCTCTTTCCATGAGGGAGAAGGTGGCTAGCAATAAAAAAAATAAATTATAATAATAAAAACCCCAACCAGAAATACCATTATGCACAGATGGAAAGACTGAGTTAATCATTTACTGGATTTTCCTCTGTGTCTGGATTTTTCTGGACACAGCTGGGAAAATTTTTTTTTCCTTGTTTTACTCAGAAAAACAGAGTCGCCACCACAACCCTTTCTTTCTGAATTAAGGATGGAAAGTAGCTGCAACAGCATAAGGGGAGCAGCAGATTTGGAGGTAAGGCACAGACTAGGAAACAACTGGGCATGTGTAAAGAGGGTAATCTTTCTATTATTTCTTAAGATGAGTAAGATAGCACTAATAAATCATTGTAGTAATGCCCAAGGTGACAGCCATGGCAGGGTTAGTGCATGCCCGGGCTAGTTAGCTGGCACTGCTGTGAGGAGGGGTATGCTGCAGGCTGTGCCAGTATCATTGTTATTCACGTGGCTCTTTCCTCGCAGGTTGTCAGGCTGAGTTGGCCTCCCACCCAAAGCTCCTGCAAACTTCCCTTTTAGGCGTTAACTGACTCTTGTCTTGCTCCTTTCCCCATTGTCAATTCTGGAGAGTCTTGCTGTGCCTAGGAATCCAGGAAACGTAATTTTTCCAGACTCTCCATCTCTCGTCTCCAGAGATTTCATTTCACTCCCTCCTCCATCTGACATGTTCCTTGGGAGGAAAGGAAATGACTGAGATTCCCTGCCTGGGGAACCCTGCAACTGGCCAAAATTAGAACATTTGATGGGAAATCTCAGAGGCTTGTTATTCCACTGATCAGACTTTGGGGATCTCCTATTCAACGTTTATCTCCAAAAAACAGGGACTTCACAGTACAGGTACCTCCCCTGCTGGGCGAGTCTTTAGAAATCTCTTTAGTAGCCCAAACCAAACTGAAGGACACAGAAAACCCGGCTGAATGTCCCTGCTTTGGCAGTTTCACACTTACCTCTGGGGTCTCTGCTGTCACCTCCTTTCTTAATCTTAGCCGTTGCCCTTCCCTAGCTCTACCAAATCTCTCCTTTTGGCCTTCTCTTTAGCAAAGGGCTGCAGGGTCCTGAAATCAGCCCATCTGCAGTGGGTCTGTAGCGTCTGAGCAGGCCACAAGTGATAGCCAAGAGCACTGTCCTCTGCCCAGCAAACAGCCACAGCTCCTGGGAGTTTGTGTGGGACTGACAAGACCACAGCAGTGACATGTCATCAGATCTTTTCCTTGCCAACTCCCTTCAAAAGCAGCAGCCCCATGCAGGATTCACAGTGTCATCTTGGGGCTCTGCTAAAAGTTCCCAGGAGTGAAGAACCCAAGGAAGGGTTCCAGCCAGGTTGAGGTTGGCCACATTCTTCCCAAGCACCTCCAACAGCAAAGGAGAAATAGTTGGTTGCCCCTTGGCTGCCAAGTCCTA
The DNA here is from genome assembly GCA_013398815.1 of Ibidorhyncha struthersii. Taxonomy (NCBI): domain Eukaryota; kingdom Metazoa; phylum Chordata; class Aves; order Charadriiformes; family Charadriidae; genus Ibidorhyncha; species Ibidorhyncha struthersii. The sequence goes on from VZSZ01001804.1 coordinate 232,594, forward strand.
CTGAGTTCTGCTCCTGCTGCTCCCCAGCACAAAGGGTGCAATACAGCTATCCCTCTGGGTGGGGGAAAGCCCTCCATCCTGCTTCTGACAGGGAAGTAAGAGACCAGGTCTAGGAGCCCAGGGTGCTCCAGCAATGGGAACACCAACAGTGGAGGTAGGGAAAAGCAAATTTCAGCCCGTTCCCAGGAGCTCAGTGTTGTTTCTGTGGCTGGATCTGTGCTAACGAAGGAGGTTTCAAGGGATCAAATCACCAAGACTAAATCACCAAGACTCCTTCCCTTCCCCCAACTTGCCACATAAAAGGTAAAGGAGAGAATTACAGGTTGGTTTACTTGCAATATCATCTATATGGCAAGGTGGGATTTGGTCTTTGGGATGATATGAGGGAAGGGGCTTTTTCACTGCCTTCTAGCGCAGAGCATGCATCACACCAGCATCATCAGCTCCAAAAGTAAATCTGACATGCACAGCTCCTCAGCTCTGTCCCAGAGGACACAGTGCCTAGCAGAAAAGCAAAGGAAGAATATAAGGCAAGAGAGGCCTTCCTCTCTCAGACTGAAGCACACAGCCGTATGTTCATCAAGGCAACAGTGCTCTGTTGAATCAGACTAATCATAGAATCATAGAATGATTTAGGTTGGAAGGGACCTTAAAGATCATCTAGTTCCAACCCCCCTGCCATAGGCAGGGACGCTTTCCACTAGACCACACTGCTTAAAGCCCTATCCAACCTGGCCTGGAACCTTTCCAGGGATGGGGCATCCAAAACTTCCCTTGGCAACCTGTTCCAGTGTCTCACCACCCTCAGAGTAAGGAATTTCTTCCTAATGTCTAATCTACATTTACGCTCTTTCTATTCAAAACCATTACCCCTCATCACTAGACTCCCTGATAAAGAGTCCCTCCCCATCTTTCCTGTAGGCCCCCTTTAGGTCCTGGAAGGCTGCTGTAAGATTTCCCCGGAGTCTTCTCTTCTCCAGTCTGAGCAGTCCCCAACTCCCTCAGCCTGTCTTCATAGGAGAGGTACTCCACCCCTCTGATTGTCTTCGTGCCCCTCCTCTGGACTCACTCCAATCAATTAACCATCTCAAAGTCTGCAAAACATCTACCTAAGCATGGTTACTCTTAGGGGTCTTTCTCTCAGAACCCCATCTGCCCTAAACTCAGTGATTCCTCTGCTGCTCCTGCCTTGTGCTTGTATATGGTAACCAGATGGATTCACTAGCAAAGTAGCCCATCTATCCTAACAACCACAAGAAGAAAGAGTGTTTTGCATGAACATCAGCAGAGGTGTTAAAAAATGCACTCAATCAAACAGACAGGTGAGGGGAGCACACTGTATTTGAGCAGAACAGAAATGCTCCAGATAGTCTTGTCCCCTCCATAGCATATGCGATTCTACAGAATGGTATCCTTCCTAGGGAAACCTTAGCCAGTCTCACACAAATCATTCTGGTCTTTACCTCCAAATGAATATACCAAACACTGCAACTATATGGTATGTTGTGATCAAAGGAAGTATACATGTCAAGCCAAGATACTGTGGCTTTGTGTTTTTGGCTTCCTTAGACATTGGCATCCTCCTGTAAAGTCCTCCTGGGCAGCTTTCCCCTTTTCATGTCTTTCTTCTTTCTCCTGCTACAGATGGGTCAGACTAGACTGACACTGCACACCAGATACCAAGCCAGTGAGAGGTGAGGGGAAAAACATTTATTCAATGGCCTTTTTTTTTTTTTTTTCGGTAGGGTAAATAGCAGCTTTTTACAGCACTACCAGTGTCTGGAAAACCCGACTTAGAGGAGGACTGCTGCAGCTACAGCTATGACTGCACTGACATGCAACAGGCAGCCTTCAGAGTCAGGCAAACGTAAGGCACATCACCCCACTGTCCTTGCCAAACTGAGATCATTACAGCCCACAGCTCTGGGACATTCATACAGCAGCCGCTGCCTGAAATGCTGCAACCAAAGAGGGAATCAACACCACTGAGAAGAAAAGTACTAACAAGATCTGCTTCCTCTGCTTAAGCAAAACTGCAACAAGTGTGGACAACAAACACCTGGAAACGGTCAGGCGCATCCATATTCCTCCCGACAATTAAGCACATTTCGCTGGGACAGAGCAAGCCCAGCCAATGTGAACAGATCAATGCCGACTTTGGTCGGAAGTGGAAGGTCTCTGCAGGCAGGTCTCTCAGCAGATTTTCTAAACAAAGGAAGACACCATTTGTTCCCACAGCAGAAAACAGGAGCCAAAGCTGAAAAAGACTTGAGCTGGAGGTATCGCGTGTCCAGCCGGAGCGTGACACCAGAGACAGCCACTCTCCGGGTGCAGCACCATGGTAACAGCCGCAGTTTGCAGTTCGGAGGGCTGTATCAGGTGGGGCACAGGGGGCCATATGGCATTTTCTCCTTCTGTAGCTGGTTTCCTGGGGCAGTTTGCCCCACAAGGTGCCTGGGAGGACAGATCAAGTAAGGAGGCATAGCTTTGCACCAGGTGACAGGGAATATATGCCTGGCGTTACCCGCTGAAGCTGTGGGTAGAAAATGGCCTACCAAGGGAAGACTCCTGACCTCTCTGCTTGTGTAAATCTCCTACAGTTTCCTGCTCCTCTCCCAAGCAGGACCCAGGCCTCCTTTCAAACTCTGCCTCTTGATCTTACCTACCCAAATGTCAATGTCAGCATGCATCCTCTAAATTTCCACCCTGTCATGTACCACCACACTTCCTCACAAGCAGCCCCACCTCCTGCTCCTCACATCCCTGGCCTCCTACAGCACTCAAACCCAGACTCCAACACAGGACCTCTCAATCCCCCTGCCCTCCTGCTATATATCACTGCTGCCCCCCACCGGGGAAGGATCCCAGCCCCACTGCCATACATCCCCAGTCTTGTGCTCCCTACCTCCTCAGCAAACATTTATCTTCTTATTATTGCTCTTTCCCCAGCTAATTGTTCATTCCCACCATGCTCCTGGCCAGAGATCAACCCTCCATCAGTGAGACGGGCATACAGACTTGACATTCAACATTAGTTCAAGCAGCAGGAAAGCTGTAGGAAGTTCCCACCCACCCCACTCTCATTCCTGTCCACCATCTGGAAGTTGTGCCAAATGCCACATCTAGCCAGGCCCACCCTGTGCAGACAGAATGCTCTAGCCAAGAAGTATCATTCTCCATCTGAGCTTTTTCTCTACATTTTTTCCCCAAATGAATTGCTGCTATCACCTTTGCTACCCCACCCTTTACCACAGCCTTACTTTTCCACCAGCAACTGGATAAAACAGCCGCTGCCTGTTCCTGTGCTATAGCCCTCAGCATCAGTTTTCACCATTTCCATACATCTTCTTCTGTACCCCAGACAGCTGTACTAAAATCTAGGCTAGAAGGCTATAGAGCATCTATCTCTTTTCTTTCCCTTACTTCCAGGAAATCCTCACCAGGAATGCAGAAGGCATGAAATGGACAATGCGATACTCTAGCATGGAGATCCAATCTCCTGCAAAGCAGGTTTTTATCTGAACAACCAAGGGTGTTGGTGGGCAGCGCCTGACATTTCCCACTCCCTGTCACTTACCATCTCTGTGTGGATCCACCATCTACAGGTGAAACTGGTGTGCTGCTCCTGACTCCTTCAAATCCAAAAATCCTTCTTTATTCTGTTTCCGAAAGCTTGATTTTTTTTGCCTTCAGTGTCATACTGACTTTTTACAACTCCATTAAACCAGCTTTACAACTCCACAGCTTATCTCAAGATCAAATCCAAGTTCAAATTCAGCCCAAGATAAAAAGTCACTCACTCCCAAAAGTACGTGTTCCGATCCTTCACAATTCTTTTCCATTTATATTTTTTAAATTAGGATGCTATATATTTGATAGTTGATGCAGAGGCAATATGCTGTTTTCTTCCTTTCCTTGATGTCAGAAAGACTTGTCTCCTGGCTTGAAGAGCTTCCTTATTCTTGTTTTCTGAGAGAAGCAGAAGATGAAGAGATAGGTATGGTGATGAAGTGGTAACTATCTGAGACAGTTGTGGGAGATACAACCTTGTTCAAAGCCTGCTGGAGTTGATGGAAAGCTATCACTAATTGCTTTGGCCTCTGGAGTCTCCCTTGGTTCTAAAAGCTTTAGGTTCTTCCCAAACTTTGTATTTCCAATGGCTGTCTTAAAGGTAAATTTTTTGTCTGATTCTGGTCCTGCCGAGCACATTCAACCTTTACTGCTTTGAGCAGCAGTGGCAGAGTCAGCTGTGCTCAGGATAAGGCTGCTGTGGAAGTGTTTTCAAGTACAGGACAAACAATTCTTAATTATAGTTTTTCATACTGACAGACTTCTCTGAAGTCCAGGGCACACACTCATGAATTAATCCTCCTACATCACCTGTCAAAAAGGGAAACCCTAGCAATCTGACTTCTCAGATGAAACAACCATGGTAAAGAAGTTAAATGACATGATCAAACCACAGATGCAAGTGAGTGTTACAGTCAATATGAAAACGCTGCCCTTTGCATGGCAATAAACCAGTTCAGCTTGGCGCCTCTCAGTCCGTACAAAACACATGGTTCAGTCCCACTGAAGATAGTCACATACATAAAATTAGGCAGGCACACCACTGCTTTATAAAACTGGGAACCAAATATCTCAGATTCACATTTACATCTTTAGACACTAGCCAATCACAGTGCTGAAGCATGAGCTCCAGTGCATTTACCATGTCTGAAGTGGCCACAAAATAGCCAGTCAGCCCAAATGTCTCAGGAGTGAGCTTTGCTGAACTGAGCCCTCAAGGAGGGCCTGAATTTCCCTGGGTTGCCTGAGCTTGAGCTGTTGGAACTGGGTTGAAGAAGGAAAGAATGATACTCTGAGGCACTCAGGTTTGTCCCTCCTTCCCCCTGCATGAATGGGGAACGCCTTTCAATCAATGACCTGATAAATAAACCTGACTCACATCTTGGAATTGAGTTTGAGGGGATTATCTGACTTGGATGGGAGATTTTGCCTCTTTTTGCAAGTCAGTATTTGTCAGTGTTAGCAGCTCCCTTGATACCAACAGAAGATCACTGTTTTCTGTAGGTAAAATAAAAACGTCCAGCTTTTCCAAAGAACTCCTCATGCAGCAGTTGTTTAGACGCACCTGTGTGAGGCAGACAGATTTGCACTGGAGGTTAGCAACAGCCAAAAGAACAATGGAAAACCCTGCTGCTTCCCATAAGGGGAACATGATTATTGCTAAAATAACTTGCTTAAATAATAGACTTACTTAAATAATGGCTTTGATCTCCAAAGAAAACAAATACTGCAGACTTATGATGACACAAAACCACCATATCATCTGGTGGCATGACAGGAATGCTTTATGCATTTCCTGCATCCTCCCTGCATTTCCTGCAGGGAATGCATTTTTTGAATGCAACGTGAACATTGCAAAGGCAATCTTTGTATCAAGGCTATGGGCCTCAAGCCATACAGCTGCACTTGGTTCAGCCTGAAGATTTGCAGGTACCTCACCAACGGCGTCCCCCGATATAAAACATAAAAACACATAAAAGGAACCATTGTGCTATGTGCACTGAGGTAACATGGCAAAAAGAGATTGCCAAAGATTCTTTCTTTTTTTCTCTTTGGAAAGCTGTGTTTGAATTTAATAAGGCCAAATCTCTGGGATACAAGGGATGCTTTACAAGAATTGGCAGGGGTTTGGCATCGAGTCCAGCAATTTACTTTGGCCAACGTGTGTGGCTAGAGATCTGGTAGAAGAAGACCATGGAAGTGAACAGATCAACATCATCTGTTTCAGTGGCCACCAAAAGCATGGGTTTTGCTATAGATCAGAGCTCATAGAAGGTCTGGGGGATGGTAGTATGCACACCACACAACCTGTTGTCTATAACTAATGGATCTCAAGCCACAAAGGTCTTCTCTAAAGATGGCAAAAAAAGCCACCAGTTGAAAACTCCCCTCATGGACTGGAATTGTCCTTAGGGGATGGCACTGTGTAATTCAAATGATATTGCAGTGACAGACTGGACAACTATGGGGAAAACTCATCTCCTTGGAGTGGACTGGAGAATGAAAGACATCCTGAAGATGAACACAGTGGAATGCTTTCAAAGATCAGAGCATATTGCAGTAAATAAGGCACAGTACAGACCACCCAAAACTATGAGTATAGCTACTGTTTACCCTGTGGGAGAGACCAAAATGCGGAGAATGCTTTCTAAGCATTTCTCCTTACCCAAAAAGTTCCCAGTTCAATCCAAGTGATGTTTTTTTAAAAGCCGATGTTTTGCTATGAACCACATGACAAGGAGGCTAATAAAGTATGCCGGAAAGCAATATTTTGTACTGAGATTCTGCAGTTCCCCCCTTGCCATATCCTTCATCCCACCACCTTAGCTTCGCCCTCTAGTCCCAAAAGAAGGCACTATCACAGATGGGGGCCAACCCCAGTCCATCTGAACTCAGTCCTCTCCTTCAGCCACAAAGGCGTCTTCATCTCCTGTGCCCACAGTCTGAGAGCAGTGCTGAACATCAGATCAATGAGGATTCAATTGTACTAGCTTTGGTAGGGATTTTATATTGTGTGGACCCCCCAAGTAGTGTGCTGGATTTGACCCCTTGGTTTCTGAGGTGCAGGCTTTCTCTTGAGTACCTGACTTGACCAAGTCACAGGCAGCAACAATTTGATTAAACAGTGCTCGTTTTAGCCTTGTTTTCTAAGAAAACAAGAGCTTACAGGGTTATGCTACCTGTTATCTGTTTGTTCATCTGTCTGCTTCCCGTAATATCTTTTGAACTGGTTAGCCAATTTCAAACAAAAGTAGGACAGAGGTCTTAGGGAAAATAAGTTTAATGGAAATCAGCACTTTACTAATGCTTGTTCCAGGCAAAAGACAGGAAGAAGCGTATGCCTTTGGGCAGCAGTCAGCATTGACAAGTGGTCCACTCAGCTAGGTGCTTTTTTTGCCTGCCAGAGGTATCCAGTGGGACACAAATGGAAGATGGGAAATACTGATAGAAGTGCATAAGGTAGGGCCAAAAGAGCGAATCTGTAGGAATGGAGACTTAACAAAACTCTGTAGTTTTTGTTACCATTGGTAGAAGTTCCTCGTGATTCATGTGCCCTGCTGGCAGGCAAACAAGGCCATAGTCTTCTTGGTGATGCAACACAAACAACACAGTCCCTTTGAAATTCTGCCAGGTCTAACTAGAGGACTCCTTCGTTTTCTTTCCTGGAAAAGGGAAGAGATCCTGGTTACCAAAGGGCAACTCTTTGGTAAATGCCCAGGTTGCTGCCTCAACATCACAGACGGAGAAGGAATTATGAAGAGAACAGCTGAACCAAGTTATGGCATGGCATTCACTGTTGTCCACCCTTTCTGGAGTCTGTGTCAGTCCCAGCAAGAACTTCTTCATGGCATATAGGGGTCAGAGCTACATTGCAGTGTTTAATCCTGAGGCATCCCTGCTTGTTTCAGTAGTCACTCAAAATGTACAAGGCTCTTGTGGGCTTTCAGTGACAAGGGACTGGCTCTTGGCAGTAGCTGCCTGTTATGAACACAGTGTAAAAATCTCCACGTATAAATACAAGTTACTTTCTCTCAGAAATAGACATCTTAGACTAGATGTCTGGTGGGAACACAGAAAGCCAGGTAGTCAAAAATGTCTCAACCTTCTTTAATCAGGAAAGAAAAGGCTACAAGCCACCTGGCACTTGATGGTGATTAGGAGGAATGGTGATGCATGAGTACATCACTTAGCATTTGGTCAAAATGTTATCATTTTGCAAAACTTCTTTTTACTGGTTTTGCCCCCAACGTGTCAAATAATCCCTCAGAGCAGAGGGCAGAGATCTGCCACATCCCTGCTGGCTGCAGACTGAGGTGTTTCTTTAAATTGTTTTGCAATTGCCCTTTCATGCTGGATGAACCCTGCATGTGTCACGGACTGTTACTCCGTGGTCCATATTCCACAGGTTAAAAATGTTAATCTAGCCTATACCAGCTGTGTGAATGCATGAACACCATTTTAACCATCCCTATTATTTCCAGCCCTGGATATCCTACTTTCTCCCAGGCAATCTTTTCAAATGTTTCACTATCTTAACAAGTGGAAAACATCTAATCTAAATTTCCCTTCCTGTAATTTCAGCCTGCTGCTTTTATCTTATCCACCTTGGACCAAGAGAACAGATTACACCTTTCTCTGCTGAAGCATTCTTGTAATTACATGGAAAAGGATCGTATGACCCCCAAGTCGCCTCTTCTCTAAATTAAAACAACCCTGGCTTATGTTCAGCCTTCCTCGTAAGTCCTGCTGCCTGTGTAACTTGTTTGTATTGAGACAGGCCTACCTGCCGGATAAAGCAAAAGTGCAACAGTCTACCTTCTCATTAGAGCTGAGCAGTGATTACTGCAGCTACCTGTCACGAAGCGTGAAGAAAATATTCTGGGCTTATAGACCATACATTTTTGGGACCCGGAGCTAGAAACACCTGGGTTCAAATGCAAGTTCTGCTGCTGCCAGTCTGTCTGATCCTAGGTAAACTGAGTCCCAGTTCACAGCTCCTTCACTTGACAGACAGCTCTGGAAATAACAATTTGCTTAATTTAGCATAGCATGACTAAGGTAATATAAAGTTGGAGATTGTGGAGATGTTGCAAAGTCTGATGGAAGAACTCACTGTTATGACATATTTCCATGTGGGTAGGTGTTCTCTTTTAGAATTATTTTAAAAAATTTATTCTGAAATACTACAGGTGTCTTTAAAAATTAAAGTTCTTCGAGAGTGACTACATCAGGCTGCTGGGATATCAGTAACTTCCAAATCAATGTGAGGAAGTGCAGGACTTCAGAATACCAGGAATCCCATGGATAAGTATTGATATCTGAAGCCCTCCAAGTGAATGATTAAACCAATTTGCCTAACGTTGCTGTGCCTCATGGATTTCCTAGTATCAAGCCATCTGAGCCTGTTGGGAGGATTCTCTTTACAGTAGGTGCAGTCCTCCTCCATAGAAGATGATTATGAGTATTAGAATGCTTTCTGGTTCAGGCTGGTCTTTCTGTCTTTGTATCACTGCAGGACAGATCCACATGGAATCATTCAAACACTTAGTGATAAGTGGTACTGGCCAAGAGATTCTGTATCAAAACTTTGTACGGACTTTTATAGGCTTCCTGACTTAGAAGGATTTGGTTTATTCTGGTTTAAATACATTAAATTATAAGAGAGATCCCTCTGCAATAACAATCACAGACAGCATGGTTTCACAGCACTTTCTGAGAAAGCATGGGCATATTAAAAGACACCAATGTTGCTTGTTTTTACTCTTTATTGAAAGAATGAGACACACATGGGTAGATGTAAGGAAGCAAAGAGAAGCCTGTATTTTTTTTGTAAAAGGGAGTGGGCACTGCTATAAGTTACAATCTCCAGGTGAGCCAAGTCCACTTGCAAACATTCTTCACATTGCACGTCTGCTCAATTTATATCTATCTACTTGCAGTTTATTCAGGTGCTACATTCACTCCTGTGTGGTAGCAGGAGTGCTGAGGTGTATCTCACAGCTCTTGTTGCCTAGTACCACTCTAGGGATTGCTTTGAGGAGCACAGTGGCAGAACTTGTCTGCTCTGCTCCTGGCCTCCATCTTCTTAGCCCATCGTTTAATTTAACTGAGCTCTACCCTGCTCAGCACGTTCAACCTGTGTTAACCACATCTCACTCACAGGTAGATGAAGTAGTCCAGCTTTCAGCTGTGCTCATTGCACCAGGATTCAGACTGGGAGGACAGACATGGTGATGACACCATGCTGGACAGATGCGGAGGTAGCTGACAAGTACTGCTGCAAATTTCCCTTGTGTGATTAGTACAGACCTACAGCTCATTACCCTAAAGAGCAGCAGTGCCTCATAAATTTTGGCAAGAGACATTGTATAAAAGGGGACCTCTCATCTTGCAGTACCAAGAAAAGCAAGTTGTCGAGGGCTTGAGGGAAGAGCAACTAAGGCAGAAATAGAAGTCTATTATCAATATTCATTTCAGTGCAACTCCAGGCAAAGGAAGCCTTGAAAGAGCTTATTTACAGAGACTGGAAGAGGGAACAACTTTTCCAGGCAAGCGGGACAAGACTGTTTTTCTACAGGAAAGAAATATTTATCTAAGCAATGCATCAATAATTAGGCGAGGTGAGTTACTGCAGTTGGTAACTCAGCCTTGCTTAAAAATCTCACTCATTATTTTGGGCTTTTCATTGATGAAAAATCCTCTGGGACTTAATCTCAAACTCAGGAGTTGAATTAGGGCAGAGGAGCTTGCTCACAGCTAAAGAGCAAGACTTGCTGCCTCTAACCCCAAGGAGGCCAAGCACAGCCATCACAGAGTTCCTTTCATTAAGACAGCCATTGGGACTTTCGCTGGAGGCTGTGTGGGTCAATGTCATAACTAGTATTACTGGTATTACAGTGGATCACAGATAAAGAGATAAAGAACAAAATACCTAGAAATTACATACTTACTATGTGCCAGCATTGATGGTTCTCCACCCAGGTTAACCAGGCCCACAGTATCAGCAACGCTATCCTTCCACGTTGGGCATTGCAGGGGTCAGGCTCAGCAGGGCAGTGTAGGGAAAAGAGGCTGGTCAGTCAGGGCTTCCCACTGGCACAAGCACAGCAACAAGACAACGTGATGGGATGCACTTGTCTGAGAGTGGACTGCCTGCATTCATCTTGGATCCAAGGTGGGAAAGAGTAAAAGAAATCACCGAAGAAAGGAAAGCAGTCCCTATTAGCCTCCCCCCTCTCTTATGCCTGCTCAGGACCATGTCTTTTCTCCACCTCTGGGCTGGGCCTGGCATTGGACTCCATGGTGCTTTCCCCAGGTAGCTGTCTTGTGTTGGGCTCCATCATCCTTCATACAAATCTGATGCAATGGTTACTTTTGCTTGTCTCCTCCATCACATAAGGCCTCAGACGGGTTAGGAGGTGTGGTATTGTTCAGCTGAAATCATCCTGGATTTCTCCAAGTTAAACACGTCCAGGTCTGCGCGTAGAAGACCAAGTAGAAGACCCAGAAAATACCTGCCCAAGGAATGGTGTGTGGCCCTGAAAGATTGATCTCTGCCACCTGGCTTTACCTGCTTTCATACTAGAGAAGTTAGAGCCTGCCTTAGAGCAATACATAGATCTCATCTTATGCTCACTTCTCTGCAAGCAAACCTGGGTTCAGAACACAAGCACAACCTTGGCTAAATCCTACAGAAAATCTCACTCTGCACCTCCAGAAGAGAGTTTATTGTATACAGAAAAGAGAACCAAGTACCAAAAGGCTCTACATAATTGTAACATAGGAAAGAGGATCTGGGTATTTTATCAGCATCCTTTCAGATCTTAATTTTATTGGGGTAAATGTTAATTGAGCTAGTTAGTACCTGTGAAATGAAAAGTCAACTCAACTAGGTCTTCCTCATACAAACCTTCATCTGCATACTCATGTTGTCTCCTTTCTGTGCACTTTGTAGCGCAGACCTCCCAGTTCTCAGCTACATAGCGCTTGAAATACCCACAGTGGCAGAAGCTACCTTATGTCACTCCGTCTGTGAAAATAAGCAAGGAGAGCATTCATTTTTTGCCTAATTAACTAAAAAGGGATTAACTAAAAGCAATGCTTCACTCTCAAATTTTTAAAATATCATTCACAAAGCCCACGTAGATATTCTGAGAGGAACAACTGCAATTACAGTGGCCAAGTAATACGCACAAGCAATTAATACAGTCTTCAAATACTTTAAATATCATATTTATGGCCTGTTGACAACAAAGTGCTGGGTTGTTTTTTTAAATCAGAGGTTTGGAATAAAAGCATTTTACTATACAAAAATNNNNAAATCCATTCACCAAACTTCTAAGAAATACATCTTCTAAAAAAGAACAAGGAACACATCTGAATATTTTCTTTTGAACTTAATTCAAACAGTTGTACTGGCCTGTTACGAGGTTTGTGCTACAGCTTCTTGCAAGATGAGTGGAGAACATTTGATACAGCAAAAATTTACCTCCTCCTAGTGCTGATATAAACAATGACACAAGGTGTCATGACATCAAACATCAGGCCCAAATGTTTTTAAAAATCAAGCAATATGAAGCAGCTCTCTAATTCCCTTCCGGATAGCCCTAAGCGCCTGGTCTGCCCTTTATCTTCTTGCTGCGCAGCTCTGTATGGCTGCAGTCCCCCAGCCAGGCCAAGGCTGCTGATGGACTCCACCCTGGTGTGCTCAGGGGCTGTGTCAAACGTCAGGGCATATTCGGGTGTGCAGTGGATAAATCCAGACTGGGCAGCACAGGCCTGCTTCCCAGAGAGATAAAGCACTACGTTGCTCTCTGACCGCCTTCTCCAGCAAAGTGAAAACATGAAACCAACTTTCTGAATGCTCATTCACTGCCTGGTAAGGTGCCTGAACATAGCTCTGGTTCAAGCATGTCCTCAGGCCCCGGGTACAAAGAACACAAACGTGACTCTTACCAATGATAAACACAGAGATTACTCTGGTTCTTGTAGGTATTCTCATCAGTGCCACACAATAAATATTTATACACAATGAAGATTGTTTTCATGAGTTGAGGAATGCAAACTGGCTAGGAAAAATAGGGCAGAAAATACCAAGTTTGATAAGCTGTTATTCAGATTTTCATATGGAACAGCTGAGAGAATGGAAAACAGAGGATATTTACATGTTCTGGCCTACTGGGAACGCACCAAGAGGCTGCATTACATTCAGGAATGTTGCCTTGTGTGCAAACCAGGAAACCACTTGCTGCTGTCTCACACAGCAGCACAACTAGAGAGAGGAAGGGCAACACAGCATGAGCGACTTGTGGAAACATAACAGTGGAAACCCCGTGTATTACACTTACATTGAACAAGCTCCTTGCACACCTTTCTCAAACATATCACTGGCACTGCACTATAATGGAAACCCTACTGCCATTGAAAATGAGTGGTGAGTTATATCCTCCTGTGCTTTCGAAAATCGCCTTTCTGAGGAAGGAATTTAAGCTGAAGGATTTATGGAGAAATAGAAGGAAATTTCCTTGTTTTACCCTTCATGCAGCAGGAAACTGAAAGCTGTGATTCACAAATGGGAACATGTCCCCTAGCAAAAGAGTTGGTACTCTGCTTTCTCATTGTCCAAAACTCTGAGTCACTTTCGCTGTTTAAGCAAACATCACAAATGAGGTTTAGGCTGCTCTTGAAAGCATTAGGTCGTTTGGTACAGATGGTTACCTTTCTTTTGTTGTCACCATCCTCACTTAGAATACAAAGGAAATAAAAAAATCCTGTCCAGTGCTTGCCCACATTCACAAGTCACATACAAATCAGACTTAAAAGTGTTTCCTGTTCCATGGGAAAATGAAAATGGATGAAAATGTTGCATGCAGGGAATACGACATATAAATGCACTAAAACACACAAATCGCCTTCTTGCATTTTGCCTCCATGGAACTTTGGCTTTCATGAGTAACAAAAAGTTTTTAATAAACCATTTCAACCCAGGCAGCTCTGGCAGTCACAGCTACATAAAGTGAAAATTTCATTTGATTCATTAATTCAGTACCAAAATTAAAACTTCCCATCAAAAAGCATTTGTAACAGATACTATCCGCTATTATTTCTTCTACAAGATCATTCTTCTACTGTCATTCCCACATGCCCAATACCATCTGTGAGTTGTGGAATATGTCTATGAACATAGCTCCTGTTTACCAATCTGTGTGTCGGTAGATAGACCTGTGAGTGGCAGGCAAGAGTTGGAGGTACAATCCTCTCATTTCACCACTGGCTCTGCCACATCCACATGGAAAGAAGAATATACCCCTGGACGTCTAGAAGAACATGAATGAGAAAATAGCCGGGGGTATGGTGAATTCAAGTTCCAGGCAAAATTGCAGAGCTGAAAGAACAGCCTTCTCAACGAATTTTATCTTAGCTTATCCTTATACTTAGCTGCACTCATAAGCAGCTTTCTCAAATTTACCTGCTGTATAAAATCACTTGTTGAATTGTTTCAGGGAATCATTTCAGGCCTTCACAGACTTCCAGTGCCATTTCTTGTATATTTTAGCTCTGCACTGTGTTGAACTGTTTTGCTCAAATATGAAAATCATGTTCACCTTTCTATTCCCTGACTACACAAAAGAAATATACCAGCAAAGCTTCTTCTTGACTGTTCAGGTTAGCAAGAACAAAACTTGCTTTTTTGACTACTCAATTCAAATCCTAGTTTGTGTGGTCATTCCTGATGAGAAAGCAAACACGGGAAAAGCTCAAATAATAAAAACTTTTAAAAACGTGAAGGAATATTCCAGCACAAGATGGCTATGAACAACATTACTTCATCCATATAACATGATAAACAAAGGAGAACCTTAAGTATTTCAGAGCTGGCCATCTCATTCCCTGCCTTCAGCCAAGATGCAATTTGTTCAGAAGTGAAAAAATCCCTGCTTGTTAAACCAATCTTAAACTGGCAATCACTGCATCAGTAATCACATTTCATGTGTGCTTCTGCTGTAGAAACTATGAAAATTATTCATGCCATATTGCAAAAATACTTTAGCATGTATCATGCTAGTTCTTCTGGTATAAAAAATGTAACCAAGAATACCACCTGCAAATGAACATGTAACATACATGATTCATTCTTTCCACACCACTCTTTTAATGTTTTTGTTAGAACTACTTTTTCTATCACATTTTAATTTAGGCAATCTTTCTTCCTGGGCTTGTAACAAAGAGAAAAATTGTACATAATTGTGAGAAAAAGCACAAAAGCTCCATAGGCACAAATCCATCATTTCTTTCACCTTAATTCCATGCAGAGGCCCTCAACATCAATTACTTGGGGTGGAGGAAGGAATTTACTGCCCCTATTGAGAGGAATCATGAAATATATCGCCTTGTTAATTTAGGTAGGCTTCCATAAACCACCCTTTGCTAGGAACTGATTTGTCTCCCACGGGTAAAACACTGGATGGACTGACTCCAATGGAAATTTTATCTTGACATTTGTTTTGGCCAATATTTAATTCCACAAAGATATACCGTCTCAGCCGTCACAAAATCCCACCCCTAGGTAACCATGTGGTAGTACGAACTATGCAGTTGGGCATACAGCCGTAACGGCACAAAGCTTGGCTTTACCCAAAAGAACACTACAGAAAAACACCACAGGGCTTTCTTCCAGAGGAGGACTGCAGGTGGACGATTTGTGTCCATACAATCTGAAGCTTGATCCTGCAAAGGCTGGAGGGCTGGTGATTTACTGAGTGAGTTGCGCCAGGGCAACCTGTGGGGGACAGACAGTCCCGGGTCTCTCCAAGCAATCAGGATACTTTCTTATTGTATTCAGGCACTCAGGCAGAGACAGAGGTAACACACTTCCTGGTAACTTGAATGAGCATTTCTTCTCAGC
>VZSZ01001804.1:248419-262552 GCA_013398815.1 Ibidorhyncha struthersii
CGTGGCTCTTGGGCTCTTGCCCCGCGCGGCTGAGGCTGTCGTTGTCGCGACATCCTCTGTAACGGGCCTGTTCGCAAGCGCGGGCACGCCGCCTGCGGAGCGTTGGCCCCGGGTCTTCTCCAGGATCGTGTGACGGGTTCTTTGGGCGGGAGGGGTGGTCCAGCAGTGGTCCAGTATTTGCTTGAGTGGCAGAAAACGCCAAGGCTTCTCTTTTCCTGCAGAAATTCAGCGCTGGAGGCGTCAGTGACAGCCAGCTGCTGTCGTGGCTGCTCACTGCCACTGTCAGGTTATTGTTCATTCGGGGTCCTGGGGGGACTTAGAAACTACAAACGCTAAAAGAAGCTGTGGCACGTGGCAACCAAAACTAGATGTGTAGTACTCCAAGGGGTCATTAGGAAACAAGACCTTTGGTCTTGGCCATCAGTATTTTGTGGCTTGAGCTGTACCGTGCGCATGCCTGCTGACGTGTGTGGAGTGAGTCATGTCCAAAATCCATCCTGCGGCCACCTCTGCGCAAATAGAGGGTAAGGCCAAAGATTTGGCTTGCCCTTAATTTTTCTAGTTTTATTTGAGAGGAGAGTAGCACGATCCAGGTTACTGACACAAAAGTAAGCATATTCTGGGATTTGGGAAGCAGCCAGTGAAGGGCAAGGATGCAGACTTTAGCAATCTTGTGCTGGAAGGAATCAGTCTTTTCCCAAGCATGGGTGTCGTCTTCTTTCTTTTGCCAACAGTACTTGATTTGCTACTACTGATAGAAGGTTGTAATTAGAGAATATTGCAGTAGTGTGAGTTGGTTGGGTAAGGACAATGCAGGCAGATGTTGATGTTGCCTCTGCTTCAGTGGCAGCAGCAGCTTCACCTTTGAATAGTATGTTTAGCCGACTCTCTTTATTGCTTCGACTTTTTGCATCCTGCTGCTGGCTTCCTGAGGAAGGAGTATGAGAAAAGGAAAATCCTGCTTTGGTATGGGCTAATAATTAAACAGCTGAGTGCCACAAGTAAAAGACACATCATGGTCTGTTGCGCAGCCAAAAGGAGTTGCAGCAAATAATGCACATGGGAACTATTTCCAAGGAAAAAAGTCAAAAGATCATGAAGTACTCCCTCTCCCAGCCCCCAGTAAAAAAAATTGCATCTATAGAGTCTCACTGTTTTTTAAAAAGTCTACAAATTAGACAGAAGATGGTTTTCTGGCTTGAGAATTAATTTTAGTTATTTTTGACATTTTCTCTCAGGTACTCGCATCCCTTGCTACTGGGCCCAGACAAAATAATAGCATTTTCTATGAAATTCGCACATATGATATTAAGCCATCAAAGATGAAGGAGTTTGTGGAAATGGTCAACAAGTACTTTCATCTTCGTACAGCTCACTCAGAGCTGATGGGGTTCTGGTCTGCAGAGCTGGGAGCGATGAATAAGGTTGTCCACATTTGGAAGTACGGTACGCTCAGCATCCCTTTGTGCTGCTCTGCTCTCTCTGTGCTCCCTGTCTCCTAGGCAAGAAGGCAAAGAGAATGCTTACCCGGCTTTTATTTGTTGCTGTTACTGTAAGGGAATGTCCAAATAAAACTTGTTCCTGTACTGATTACTGGAAAGAACAGTGCAGAGCCTGTCAGGGCAATTTTAACATGTTGGGATGAGAGAGTTACAAACGTTCTGAGACAGCAGTCTCTAATCAGAGCAGGTATAATAGAGGGACTGCGGCAGAGTGCTTTGTTTGTGGTAAATATTTCTAATTTATGGCAGCTCCTGAACCACAAATGTCTTCAGAATTTCAAAATGGATTGAAAAAAGGTTGAGACCTCCTTAATAACGTAATACACACAAATGCAGACAATCTATATGCAGTCTCTGTGTGTTTATATGCATGTATAATTGTTCTCAAATTTTAATTCAGTGTTAACAGTCACTCCCCTAAAACAAATGAGCACACAGTTTGCATGCTTAAACTCCTTCTACCGCTGCTCTGTGCTGAGGAGGGAAGCCACTCCAGCAGCCCTGACAACCTGAGCACGCGAAGCATTTTGTTCCTGTTTCAACCTTGGTAGCAACAGGTATTTTCGCAGTATAATCAACTTTTTATGTTGCTGGAGTCAGTCCTGACCTGGAAGGTGCTGGTGAGCCAAGAAAAGCTACAATTAAGTGAGAAACTAGGTGTGCTGGCTGTGCTCTTTGTGGAGCTGAAGGGAACTTGATACTTGGGTTACGGAGAGGTGGGAAGGCTCACTGGTATCATTTCTTCATATACCTGCTGCAGTCCAGGGTATATCTGTATGTTGAGGCAGAGAATTTTGTTTCTGAAGTCCTCAGTCAGCTCATTGAAATCCAGCGTGTTCACAGTACTTGTTCAGAATAAAGAGTCACCCTTTTTGTACTGGAGGGGTGAAGGGACCAGCCATCCGTTGACAGGAATGTTATGAGTTTACGTGCATCTATGGTTAATTGTCTTGCTTCTCAGAACTTTTTTGCCTTGTTCTTTCTTAAAAAAACACCCAATTTTTAATAAGCTGAGAGAAACTTTTAAAATGGAAAACTACAGAAAAACTTAAAATTTTTGTTTCCTAATGGTGTTTACATGTGTAAGGTACAACATCCTTTCTTCCTGATTCGCCAGACCCCTGCTTATATCTTTTTAGTAGTTAAAAATAATTGGTATATTTTTCTCTTGGTCTCAAGATACTGATATTTCTCAAGGTTCTTCCCATTCTCAGATTTTTCTCTTGTATTATTGAAAGCTGTCTGCATAAACGTACTGCTTAGGATTCCGTTGCAGCCTAACCAACTGAAATTCAGACACTCTTAATTCAGTGGATTTGGTTTTAATTAAAAAANAGAAAAGGTCTATATTTTGGGCATTTAGTAACTTTTTATGTAGCTGAACAAACATTACTTCTACACCTGTAATATTAAAGTCATTTTGTATAAAGCAGAGCTCATATTTTCTTCATTTTGTCTTGATAGGTTAATATTCCTTCTGAATTTTCTTTCCTACTTTCCTTCCTTATCCACTGTGCTTTCTCCGAATCTCCTTATCTTCGGTAACTGTTGCCACATCCAGTAGTCCCTGTGGATGCCACATATGAATCTTTCTTAACAGGAACATTGCTTAACTTTTTAATAAACTTTCTCGGAAAATTTGATTTGGCTTGAAACCACTTATACATGAGAGCTAAAGTAAAGATTTTTGCAGAATTTGAAGGAAACTTACCACATCTGCTTCAAGCTAATATGCTGTTTAAAAAGATCAATTTCAAACTTACGTAAGTGCAGCTTGCCTCCTTGTAATTATATATTTTGATTGAGTCTGATGTGACATTAGGTGCATTTTTTCATTTTTTTTCTTTTTTTTTTTTTTCTCCTTTCTTATAGAGAATTTTGCCCACAGAACAGCAGTCCGGCGTGCACTAGCCAATGACAAAGACTGGCAGGGAAAATTCATCTCCCCAGTTCTCCCCTTGATAGAAAAGCAGCACAATGAGGTTGCTTATTTGGTACCTTGGTGTCAGCTTGGGAAGCCTCCAAAAGAAGGAGGTAAGCTTGTCTTCACTTTTGCTGGTTAAAGTTACTGGTGCTGATGGACTAACAAAAAATGGCTTAAAGTTTAAATAAGGCATTACACAGTTTTATAGCCCTTTATGTAACAAGTGCACATATGTACACCCATGTGAAAAAGGTGACATAACACAGGTGAAGGACAGAGTTTTTAAGAAGGATTTTACACTAACTTACATCACTAGCTGACTAGAGTCCTGATTGTTAAGGTTGTAAAGAGCTGTGTGAATTGCCTAAATGAACATGCCAAATGGCAAAGCCATAGTAGTGATTAGAGCAGTCATCCCAGACTTGCTTTGTCCATCTGTCAGTGAGAGCGCATTTCCTGGAGACACTAAAGACAATGATTGTGCTCTTTCACAGATGTTTTTCTCTTTTATCAATTTACTTTATGTTATTGCTTCTTTTGCACAATAGTTGTAAGAAAAAAACAAAAATAATCCCTACTTTTTTAAAGATACACGCAGGTCAAGCATACTTTGTAACAACCGTTTAGATTAGGTGTAGATGTCCTGTTCTGATGTATTTTAATTCCCTCTGTAGCAGATGTGGTATTAATAGTATTGGCTGTTCCCCAGTTTATGAGCATTTGCAGACTTTGTTACACGGGAGTGATGTCAAACAGGCCTTGCTTTAGTCCTCAGCGTGTGCATACATACAGGAATCCTTGTTCTTTATTTCCCTGTGATCCTGAATGTTATGCTGTTACAATTCAATTTGAAAGCACTTCAGTTTTCTCTTAAAACTGTAGAGCTGACTTTTCAAACACTTCGTTCCCATTCTAGTTTATCTCCAGCTCATTGCTGGAAAATAAGACCAAACATACATTGCCACGTGGCAAGTGTCTAGCTTTCTATTAAAGCATCAGTAATTGTGATCTAGAGAAAATAACTGAATGGAAAGGAGATGCATAACACGTCTTGTAGCAGGACTGGAGTTTTTCAGCAACTCATGCTTTGACTACAAAGAAGGGAGATTGTTTGGCAGAGAAGAGCTGCTAAGCTAGTCCTGGTCTGTTGGTTATGCCTTCAGATCTTGCTGTGACCGATTGCCAGGAGTTACAGGGGTTTATAGTGTCATAAACCACTTAAATGCCAGAAAACACCAGTCTTAGAAAAGGCCACCTTGCATTGTTCAATCAGCCATCCAAATCCTGCAAACATGTGTCAGTACTTGTAATTGCTACAGAGTTGTCTGTATCTCCCCGAATTTCCAGGCAACGCTGAAAGTTGCTAAGTTGGGCTTTGTGTGAAGCCTTTGGTTCCTCAGGGTCCCCAGTACCTACATTTCCACTTGAACTAGCTCCAGTTAGTGAGCCACTTGGTGTGCTCTTGTGAGCCCCTGGCTGCTGTGAGATGTTGTGCACGCTGAGCATGAAGGGGCAATTTCATGTCCTGCTGACCCCAAATGGCAGGGAATTACAATACTGGTTTCACAATAAATATGTTGTGGCCGTGACACGCTGTTTGACAACCGGCATATTAATTTGTGTTTCATTCTTTGAGGTTGCCTTTGCCTTTTCTTCCAGGAGTATATGAATGGGTTACTTTCCAGATGAAGCCTGGTGGGCCAGCATTGTGGGGTGAAGCATTTCAAGCTGCAATCAATGCTCACATCAACACAGGCTACACCAAGCTGATTGGTGTTTTCCACACAGAGTATGGATTACTTAACACAGGTACTACCCAATTTCTGATACAGACTTTGGCATGGGAAGGGGCAGAGGTAGAGGGGCAAACCCTTGTCCTGGATCAGGATTGGCCAGTTTGATGAAAACATTGGTGTGGATCACGAAAGTCCTGTAAACAGTCCTTGAACCCAGCTTTGTGTATTGGGTTACAAGCTTAAGCCAGGTGCTGCTATCTTAAAAGACTCTCAGATCTGATGTTAAAAAGTCAAAGCTTTTAAAGGCTCAGCAAAGGATCGTCCCACCACGTACTGAAGAATTGTCTTTGCTAACTGCAAAGCATCTAACAGGTGAAGGCAGACTGCTAGGACTTACTGTACATGTTGTATTGCAGCGTAACAGTATTCAGCTGACTTTATTTGTACTTTCTCAGTCCACGTGATCTGGTGGAACGAGAGCCCAGATCACCGGGCAGCAGGAAGGCACAGTGCCCATGAAGATGCCAGAGTGGTAGCAGCTGGTAAGAGATGATGGATCCAGAGAACTCACTAGTATTGCCTGCATGCATGCTGACAAAATTGTTATTTCCCATTGTATTACTGTCTTAATCAAATATGCATTTAATTTCAGTGCGGGACAGTGTCAGATTCTTGGAGTCCCAGCAAAATATGCTCCTGATTCCTCTGCAATGCTCACCACTGAAGTAACCTTCCTCTAAAGGATGTAGCTGGTGGCAGAAAGGACAAGATGGAAGTGCTGTCAGCAAGTGCCATCACAGGGATCATCATACCCTCATGAATTGAGCCAAGTATTCTTCAGTTTACAATAAATGGATGCAAAATGCTGATTGCTAGCAATGTAAATCAGTAAAATTTTGCACCCTGATAGAAACTGCTAAACAGAAGTTTATAGTGATGTTCTTACATACCCTGGAAAAAGAACTTAAGCCATATCACTTATGGCATGAACCACACTTCACCTATCTTTTATTTTAACCTCTCAGTTTCCAACACTTTTCTGCATAGCTAGATCACTTATCAAACCTACTAGGTGCTGTTTTCCAACGTTTTGGCTCAGGGTTGGTATCATTTTCTTGTAACTCTTGTAATTAACACATCTTTGCTATTGCATACTGGTTTAAGAAAGAATGCCCCCACATATCTGTTACGCAGTTACATTTCAATCAGACTTCTCACTGGGATGCTTTATATTAATTCTGAGTAATGTGAAACATTTCCCCTAGGAGGTGTTGCAGTGAAGCTGGTCAAGTGGTGGGTCCCAATGAACTCTGCCACAAAAGCATTTATTCACTATCTTGTTATAGTTCACTTCAGCCCTTTCCTTTTGTGTTCAGTAAACACCTCCTCAAAACCATGGGTTACACACATAATGCTTTGCCTTAGGTATTTCAGTATTTGTTTAGGATGCCAAAATTGGATTAGTCCTTATTCAATAGTGTAGTCAAACTCAGCTGATCTACACATCCTTACGTTCTTTGAAATACTTTTTGCCAGACTGTTAAAAGCCAAATAAATTTGGATAAAGCATGAATTTTTAGTGTTTACAGCTTAAGCTCTCCTTCTTTTTAAACTGTGAAATTATAAACCCCATTCTCCAAGTACACCATTCGGCAGGTCAACGACAGTCTTGATAATAGTTGCTTTAGAGCCAGTAAACTAGAGTGAATAGAGCAGCTCAGAGGGCACGTGGGCTGAGAACTCAAACTTGTGTTTTATGTGCAGTGGTATGGAGCACCCTCTTCTGCCATTTAAAGGTCACTAACTGGCAGAGCACTTGAGAGGCTTTTCCACAGCTTCATCACCGACTTCCAATAAGCAACTGATTTCACATCTCTATTGAAGTATCTTTGTGCAGTCTGCCTTATGATGATTATTGCTTCTGTAAAGTGTATTAAGGTCTCAGGGAGGGCACTAAAAGAACAGCTGTAGACAATTATGCTTATGTCCAAAGTGCATGGATGGGATCCAGCTGCTGTACTAAGGGCGTATAACAGGTCCCAGCTCCTATACGCAAGTCTTCGCACTCTTCTCCCTCCAACAGCTATCTTTAGCATTCTCAGGGTGGAACAAGCATTACTTCAGAAAACACTGTCTTGTATTTTACAAATCCACTTCTTAAGTTATAAAGGGTTGATAAACCATCACTATTAGTTCATTCAGAATGTTGTTTCATGGCAGTTAACTAAAGGAGGACTTTTTTTTTAATAAGAACACAGGCTGAAAAATGGTACAGGGAATTAATAGGACCTTGTTATTTCCCCACTTGAATGTAAAAATTAAGTTATTTTATTGTTTACTGGAGGAAAAAAATACAGAGGTATATTAAACCCAGGGTTTTTTTAGTAAAACTGTTTTCCTGGTCACCAGCATTGAGTGTAAAGAATACGCAGGATGTTAGAGGCATGGTTTATTTAAGTTTGTTGTTTTCTGACAAGAGGCTGATATATCAAGCACATTACCCAAAGCACCAGCTAGACATTAGATTAAAACACGAAACACAGGAAATTTTAATTGACTTCTTATCTCAGAATGAATATTCCTGATGAGTGTAACTCAAGAATTGGTTAGATTCTGGAACTTAATTAGTTGACAGTAGGACTACACGCAGTAGGAAGGGAAAAATTTAAGATCACAGACCATCATTCTGCTTTCATTTGTAAACTGCTGTTTAAA
This sequence comes from Ibidorhyncha struthersii, assembly GCA_013398815.1. Classification (NCBI taxonomy): domain Eukaryota; kingdom Metazoa; phylum Chordata; class Aves; order Charadriiformes; family Charadriidae; genus Ibidorhyncha; species Ibidorhyncha struthersii. Next base: position 256,297 of record VZSZ01001804.1, read on the forward strand.
ATCAATATAGTATTAACTTGAGTGATCTTGTAATTTGATATTGGCTGAGGATTAGCTAAGCTTAGGGTATTTCAGATTCTTTATACTCATAACATTTTGCTTTGTCAGTGAAAACAGGTATAGGGTATGAATAGTTGCAGCTTGCCGTGCCTCTCTAATGGAAATATTCAGAGGCAGGTACCTGACTTGGGATTTAAACATCAAGGTAAGTTTGTTACATGCTGCAGCTGGGTTTCACAGTTACACTGATCACTTTTTTCAGGGTTTGCTGGAGACCTTTCCATTTACTGACTTTAGAAGCTTAACAGTAGCACTTGCCTTTCAAATCTTGTGCCACCTCACTTACCTGAAAATACTATGTGGCTTATGCTAATTTGTAGAGGTACTGGAACTTGCTCATACATTATGCAAAATTCACAACAAAACCGGGCAGAACAAGAGCTGCTAACAGCACTCCTCATAAGAACATATGCAAAAATGACACTTTGAAGACAATGGTGCCATAACAGCTTTATTTTTTACTTAATACAAGGCAATTAGAGTGCCTTTTAATACTTCACATAACAGTTATTAGCAAATACAAATATATATACTTTTTTTTTTGCTTTTAATGAAAATGTCCATTTAAGGATTTAACTTAGAAATTTCAGTTGTGAAATCTCTCTAGATTTTTGCAAAGTTAACAGATACTCCAGTGCAAAAATAGATCCCATTACAGATAGCATAAAGTGCTTGGGATGAAGGACCAACTATAATTCAGGAGGGCAGGATAAGCACAAAGTGGTGGTTTAACCATGGGGAAAATACAACTCCTTACTAAAATACAAATGTACTACAAAGAGGGATGCAACATGTCAATAGTAGTAGTTTAAAATAAGTTAACACCTCAGTGCAGTTTCATTATCAAGAGTGGTTCATATACTGTATGTGACCCTAGAGTGATTTTTCCCCAACACACACTTGAGAGAGTAAATTAGTGGCTGTCTGAACTTATTCTATGACAAATCTTCACGTGAGAGTTGCGTATGCTGTCTGTTCAGCAGACAAGACAGATCAGAGCTATGAAACAGTTCAATTAATATCCCTGTTTACTGTAACATTTTGTCACAGATAGACTGTATGAGCATGACAGTCACAGGGCAATAAGCATCAAGAATCTCTTTTTGATGGGCTAAGGAAAGAGTATTATGATGTGACTGTTGTTTTCTGCTAAATTAATCATTTACATGAGCAGTTACAAAGAGCAAACCACAACCCTTTCAGGACCAAATCTGAGTCCTCCTTGAACTCATTCTAGTTCTATATGCAATAATTGGTGCAATGCAAAACTTAAGCCCTTCACTTCAGTGACTTAATGCTGATTTGTAATAGTGATTTTTAGCAGTGGTAAGCCTTCGATACACACTATTCATTTCAATGATACCATAACATGCCTGCAGCCTGTTACACAGAAGTCATGGCTGTAGCTCAGCTGCTTAGTAATTTTTCTGCACCTGGAAGTCTGGTGTATTCATCACCCTGTAACTCATCCCCGTAGGGTGACAATGCCATAAAGGTAATAACAAAGCATGTTTTAAGTGAGGTATACCAATCCCCATTACACTCCTTTCTCAATCCCCTTAGCAATGTATTATACAGATAAAAAAAAGTATGAAAAAGGCACTTCAGCGGAGCATGTAGTAAGCTCTTACTTCATCCCAAGGCAGGACATAGCAGGGACTGGGAACTTGTGCTAAGTATTTAACTGTTTGTGTATTAAAAATGCTGAATTGGTCAGTGTTACCAAGTATACCTGGAAATAAGTAATCAACCTTCTTCAGGCTCATGCCAGCCTCTTCACTGCTTTGTTGGGCTGCTATGGGCATTCACAGAAGAAAATGGTCCGTGATTGATTCATGGCAGAGTAGCATCAAGAGCTAGTGCAGAACCTGTACAGGTATTTAAGGTGGAGATACGACATATAGGAATAGCCCAGGAACTGCACTTGGGTTCAAACCACATTACTGAACCTATTTCTGAATGTAAAAGCAAGACAGGGGCCTGTAAGTGTATTAATGAAAGCATACTCTCCCGTGACTGTTGTACAATGGGAACAAGAATTGTTTTTTCTTACCGTATAATAACCCCTCCAGTATTATTCTGGCTTTGTAAAACTTTCTTGTGCGTGTAAAAATTATTGACTGATATAACTGTAGCACTACTATTTTGAACTATTTGTTCTCAAAGGGGATTTTTACTGACGCAGTTTGTCACATGTATAATAAAGGTGTATTCTCCAGTTAGGGATCACCTAATGACTGAAACTACACTGCACAACAGAAGCAGAAACTTACACATTAGTCTAACGTTATACCAGTTTCCAAACAGGAAAAATTTAGGTGAACAACTTGCAGTAATTGCAGATAGCAGCTGATTGCTAGAGTCTGGAACTTGGTCAGATCGTGGATGTAGCTATCGCTGAATGGATAGAATAAGAGCATAGCATTGCAAGCCTAATGTAAAGAAATACAGTGGCTACAAAGATCAACTGAAAGCACTTTCAATCCCTAATTATGCTACCTACCTATTTAAAGTCATAAATAATACTGTTTAAAAAAAAAATCTACATCTCATTTCTAGTTTTATCTGGCAAAGCCAGAAATGGCAACATGCTTGTGCTAAGCAGTAACTTCAGATGATGGGTACCTTTCTGGTGCAAAGCAGGGGTTAAGGAGCAGATATTACATATCTGAGTGTCATCTCATGATTTAGAATTTGCTCTTGGCATTAGCAGCTTGTACAACTACTGAATTTGCTGCTGTGGTCCAAACCCTAGGTCTGCTTCTCACCCACTTCCTCCTACTAGGTGTTCATGCAGCTGCTGCAGTACCTCAAAGGAGCAGGAGAGTACTTAACTACACAAAAACCTAGGCAGAGGTTATTGGTTGTGATGCTGGTGGGACAATCCTGTGCATTTGCAGGGTTCACAGTTCTGCATATCACCACTTACTGATGGAGATGTATGGATACAATGGCCTGTCTCTTGCCATCCCGTCTACACAGTACTGCTTTGTGGCCCCAGATTTGTCACCAACTGACCTACACCAGTCTAGGAAAAGCAGCTGGTCAGGTAAGTTTTTACAACCTAAGGCTACAACACTGGTGGTGACTTTTCTTGCCACTGACTGTCTTGGTGCATTCATTGCCAGCAATGGATGTAGCACCAGGAAATTCCCACTCTTGACATGATTGTTTTAAAGGCTAAAACATACATGTCTAAAATATCTATAAATAACCACTGGCCATGATTCCTCAATGAACTATTTTTGCAACCCTAGTAAAAACATACTGTACAGGACAAGATATTGCATGGTTGAAAGCCCACAGCATCTGATGGGTGCTTTACCACAGCTTCAGAGTTATACTGTAATGAGCTAAGTTCAAGTCTTTCACTTGAGAACAGTACAAGACGACTCCACGAGGCACTGCCCCTGTAAAGAAATTTTGTTTTCATTGCATTGAATTGCATTGCATTGAATGGTTATCAGTAGAGTGTCCAGTTTCTCTTCCTCTAGCATCTTCTTTGGGAGTATCCTATCCCAGGAAAAGGAAGTTCGCATTCTGCTCATCATTTCTTTGCTGAAATTGGCTCACACACAACTTTCTTTTACCTTCTCATCTTGCAGGAAGGAATTAAGAATTGCAATATCTACCACAGTCTGGTTTTTGTGCAATGACAGGTCCTTAGTGTGGTCGTCGTCACTTTGGTCCTTAGCAAAATTTACAAATACCTACAAGAAAGAAGGCCATGTCACACATCACCCTGGATTTTCATTAATTCAGAGCATTTTATATACTGGGGTTCCTGAACTAGTTCTGTGACTCAGTACTCTGCTGAAATGCCCTTAAAAGGTAGGTCCAGTAAAACAGTGGATTTATTCCTACCTCTGCACAAACAAGCTTTTAACAGGCTACTAAACACTTACTTGGTCAAGTGTGGTCTGAGAAACGGAGTAGTCTTCTATGTGGAGTCTCTTTTTGTTCTGTGAGAGAATACTGAATATTCTGGCCAGGGAGGACGGTGAAGAGGGAAGCTGGTACTGCAGCATATTCCGATGCTTTTCCTTCAGGACACTTCCAGGGAAGGCATGCCCAAAGAACTCCTCAACAGGCTTCAGGTCTGGGTTTGCCCCTGCAATTCTCACCACTATGGTGTAGCCATCTCCAAATCTGTAAACAAGAAGGCCAGCACAGGAATTAAGTGTCTCTGAAACAGAAGTGCAGCTTAAAATCCAGCACTATTTCCCATAGCCAGAATAGCAATGGGAATGCTGCGTGGGGAATTAAGTCTGACTGTACCTCCCTAATAATGCAGACAACTCGGTGGTGTGAGTGAAAAGAAAATAGCTACCTGTTCTTTAGATGCTGGACGCTGCCCAGACACCTGAATCGCCCATTGACCATTATCGCCATTCGAGTGCACAGGGCTTCACATTCTTCCATGCTGTAGGCAGAAGTAACTTAATTAGCACCACAAACAGCAGGGAAGGGCAGAGCAGCCAAGCAGAGTTTAGCATCCAGCCCTGGTAGATGCAAAAGCCAGAATAGGATACACTTGGGCTGCTACTTGCCTGTGAGATGTGAGTACCACTGATCTCCCCTCTTTGATTACACTCAGAGCACAGTTCCACAAGAAACGACGTGCTTTGGGATCCATCCCTGTTGTTGGCTCATCCTGCAGAATACATACAAAAAACAGATTATGCTGTTACATTCTACCGACAAATACCTCATTTCTGAAATGACCTGCCTATTCTGATTATGCATACTGGAAAGGTTGAAAATAAGAAAGTTCGATTAATTTTCCAAAATGAGAAAGTAATTTATGCTCCAAATATTAAATTAGCAAACATCTTTTTCAGAACTGAGAAGGACTGCTTATTCTGCAATTATAATATGTTAAAATATCCAGTTCTAGAACAAGTTAAAGTCAATTAGCTTGTTTAAATAGAGCACTAGACTACTTTATCCTGCACTATGAACTTCAGTAATCCTAAGGTTTGCCCTCGATTTTAATCTAAAGAATCCTAAAATATTTATTTCCAACTTTCATTGAATTATAAAGACACAGGACTGATCTTCCTGCACAGTAAGATTTGCTCCTGTCCAGCAGGAAGGCTGTTATTTTTTTGTAGGTATAGAAATCTTTGAAGCAGTACTAAGGTGGTGAAGATGCTACACAGCTGGCAGTTTGGCATTATATTCACGACCCCCACTTCCCCAGTCATTATTCAGAAATAGAAACCTGGAGACGCATTATAGCTTGCACCTACATTTAAATAGGGAATCTTTATTTCCATGTGCTCTTTGCGCACATTTAAGTGACTGATGATGTATTTAACCATTAGTTGGCCATGAAATACCTAGTTTTCATTCAAACCTGATTTTTCTGTTTTCCAAGGAAAACTTTAAGAAGGAAAGGTTGCCGACTTACCAGAAACACCACAGGTGGCCCTCCAATGAGGGCAATGGCTGTGGAGAGCTTGCGCCTGTTCCCTCCACTGTAGTTCCCAGCGTATTTTTCTCCGTATTTCACAAGGCCCAGTTTCCGAATTGCCCACTCGCCAACCTACAAAAGACAGCCCAAAACCATCCTGAATCAAGCACAGCAACATTTATACAATGAGATTTTCCTTACAAGCTTTCGCTTTAAAAACATTTTTCAGAAGGGCCACTCATGGCAGGATCTAATGTGGCATGGATATGGGTTTTTATCTAGACCAGGATATATGCAGTCATGCCTCTGGTAGGCCAGATAATCAAATGGCTGCAGCTTATTTGCCAGTGAGTGTGAATTCAACATCAGTTGAGCCATGTTAACTACCGGTGTACTGCTCTTAGCACTGGCTTCAGCTAGCTTTCCAGTTGCTGTGGGCTCGCAGCAGGGTTATGGTCACTACTGACACACAGCAATGCCACTGTGGTGCATCTTAGCCCTTCAGACAGAATGGGGAGGATCTGGTTTGTTACTCAGGAGTATTGCTACTGGTGCCAATAGGAGGCATTGTTGCCCTGAGGACTAAGAAGCATTAAGGGGAAGAAATTCAGCTACTACTCAAATCATACCCAGAACTGGGTTCCTTTTTATATGGGGTTGGTGGGAACATTACACAGAGGAACTTGCCAGCAACCTTCAAAGGGGCTCGCGGTTTTCAGCCATCATCACTACTCTCCAAGAGGGATTCAAGCTACCTGGACATACCCCAGGCACCAGATA
>VZSZ01001804.1:275524-307206 GCA_013398815.1 Ibidorhyncha struthersii
CACAAGCTCTTTCCCATGTCTCAGATACTAACACCTAGTTACTATATTTGGGGAATCCCATCTTCCTCCTACTCTGACAGTACTCGCACTCTTGTTCATGCTTGAATAGGCACCTTTGTGGAGCTTATCCCATGGACTCTTCCAAACAAGAAAAAAACATTTTTAAATCGCATATAGTAGCTAAGCCCTTCACAGCTGTGGGAGAACCGACGGGGCAACACCAATAAGTGAAAACACCATTTCAGGTTCCCTTGTCATTATTTAAAACAAATGAAAAAAAAAGGTACTTCACATAAACAAGGAATAAAGTGCCTGACACTTCTGTGATAAAAGAAAGGCAAACTTGTCAGTTGGAACTCAAGTCACAAGTAACAAGCCCTAAAAACGCCTCTGACCAGGGTATGCATCTAAGTGGTTTCTGTAAAGTACAGTCTCCAGAACTGAAATGTACGTGTTCAGTTAAGTGCAGCAGAAAGAATCCCTAAAAATACCTCTAAGGTATTTACACAGTCATTAGATGCCAAATTATGGGCCAACCTTCACATGACATCTCAGAAAAGCGCAACTGAGTACAAATGATCTGTCTATGCTTGCCTGTACTTACATTTCATTTTTTAATGCACGCTTCTATGAGCACACCCTTAAATAGCAGAAGACAATCCATTTTGGAGAAGAATGCAAAGCTGCCTGTTCCACAATAAATGTTTACAGTAAGAGACAAGACTCTGTCTTGTTCTTATTTCTACCATGATTAATTTTGTCTAGTTTAAGTCAAAATAGAATCTTCAGCTCACTCACCTCCTCCAGGGTGGTTTCAGAGATGCCATAGCTGGAAATGCCAAGATCAGAGAGACGGTCATCAATTTCATGGAACAGCTCCACAAAAGCTCCCTCTTTAGCAGCCTTGTATGGCAAGACATAGGTTAATTCATGACCGATGTCCTCCACCAGCCTGGCCTCAGGAACATGTTTTGTAATAAGATTTGAAATTGCAGAGACATCTAGAAGAAACAAAAGGAAAAGATGGTGTTCATCATGTGGAAAGAAGAGCTCAGTCTGAGAAACCTTGAAAGGAAAGGAAGGAAAATGGACCTCTCTGGAAAGCAGCTTATTTCCATGGAAAGTCTGGTTTCTTTTTACATTTAATACAAGCTTGGATGAAAGCCTGACGCGAGCCTGTCTACGTGCAGAATCTGGGAGAGCTTTTACATCCTACTGACAGCCCTGCAAGTCACTGATGTACAGTTCACCAGCAAACATAACATATTGCTAACAGGCCTAGCAACTATGTAATCTTTCATTATTAACTCTCAGGACAGCTTGAACCCCAAATGGCTCCTAAACAAAAGTGTTCCAGTATTTACAGATTTAAAAATACCATCTCTCTGAATCTAATAGCTGTCCCAAGACTGTAGCTACACAGGGGTACAAGGTTAAGGCAGTTGTCCAAGGTCAAAGATAGAACAATGTCAGCACTGGGACTGAACCTTACATTCTTTTCCGAGCCTCACCTATTGTCAGTGTGTCACTTTCATGGTCACTGCCAAGGCCAGCATCAGAGCTGCTCTGGGAGACACTGTCATCCTGGTCACAAAAGAGAAGACAACCATTGTTTACTGCTGTTTAATCAAAAAGAGGCCCACAAGATACTACACTCTAGGTAACTTCAACCAAATGCTGCAACGTGCTGGATACTCCACAGAGGAGACAGAAGGTAATAGTCACATACTATTTCATCAAAGGGCTGAAATACAAGTAAGAGGTCACAGTTATAGGAGCGTTACAGAAGTGTTCACTTCATCTATATCTCTCTCATCAACTTTGGACCACTGACATTGAAAGACACTATAACAGACATGTACATCCCATGCAACAGTTTAACCAGACATGATCCGGCATAGTATCTATAAAAGCAAGTAACATTTCTTTTTAAAGATTAAGGGATTTCTCTTTAAGACATTCTACCATGTAAAATCTTAGCTGCTGCTTTCCATAAGCCTAAGATTTCATGAACGAAGGACGAATATGAGCAGGAAGGGTCAGCTGTACCTTTTTCAGATAGGACACTGTGCTGCTGCTGTTTCGGCAGGAGCTCAGAGAAGAATCCACATCCTTCTTGACCAGGGTTAAATAATAGCCTGTTCCCAGCTGGTTCTTCAGGAAGAGAGAAGAGCCAACACAACAGAGCTTGCCATGAGAAATTATGGCAATCCGGTCCCCCAGAATGTCTGCCTCATCCATGTGGTGTGTGGAGAGAATGATAGTGCGGCCTGGAAGAAAGCAAGGGAAGACACTGTTGGTAAGTCAACCATACCTGTGTTCCCAAGCCAAAGCCACAATCACCTGGATCTTGCCATGAAGTTGGACAGGAGGTTGATGCCACAACTCCAGGCTTCTTTGAATAAGGCTAGCAGCATGGAAGAGGTTCACAACTGCCATCATGGTTTTATTCTCCCCACTCTCTACAGGCCCTTGTCATGCTCAGCAAAGGCAGGTTAATTTCAGGTTGGTTGCAGGGACCAGAACAGGACACTGCTGCACACCAAGGGTGAATTTCTGACTTTAACCACCCTCACAACCCAATGAGGAAATTTGTTTGTGAGTTCTGACATGAATAGGATGAGAAAGGAGGACAGATGAGAGATCAGAACATCCTTGTCCTGCATGCTTTTTGTTTCTTCCTCAGTGCAGACAACAATAGACTTGCAGAGACACATTGCTATTTTGAGAACAGTCATGAATCAGATTCATTTTTCTTTTGCATGACACACTCATTAGGAGTAGAGATAAAGACCATGTACCTTGCCGATACTTAAGAAGCAACTCCCATATCCCTCTGCGAGAATAAGGATCCACCCCAGCTGTAGGCTCATCCAGAATGACAACCTTGGAGCCACCAACAAAGGCTAAGGCAACCGAGAGCTTCCTCTGCATGCCACCTGACAGGTACGAGAAGAAAGTGGTACTCAGGCTGATGCAGTGATGAGGGGAACAGCAATAGCTGCAGCACAGTGAATAATGAGCTCTCCAAGAGAAAACAGAACAGCATACTGAGAAGACTAAGCACTGCTACTGTTTCAGGCCTTTAGGGTCCCATCACCTTCAGGACAGGGGATAATTCATCTGGATGGTCTCCTCTCAGTGGAGTCCAACTCATCCTACTGCAGGAAACCACACATTGCAAGCCCTTCCATAAGTGAATAATACTACCTCAACATCACCAGTAGCAAGTTGCCAGCTTGGAGGCCTAACCATATTTGACTATCTGGAGCACAGGCCTCCAGAGACTGAGCAGCAGAAATAGGTCCCCAAGAGATACCCCTCCTGTGGAAGTGTGCCAGAGGCAGCAGCAAGGAATTATATTACACTCTTCAATAATAAAGCCAACCTGTGGCCATCTGCTCTCCCTTCCTGAGGTCAAACGCGCAGTCTGTACTGATAGTTGAGTCAGAGACAAAGGAGTCTCAGTCCCTCAACTATCTGGTGCAGACTGATACAGGAATCCTGCAGCTCCTGAACAAAGGGGAAGACTGCTCCAGGATGCCAACTGAAGAAATATAAGTGAGCATAAGAAATGCACATATGGTTCACAAACTGCAAGGGACTTGGAGATTACGGTCTGAGCCACTCTCACCTAAACACATAAAACCCAAACATATTAGTAAGCATTTGGAGAACACATATCACATGTAGCTGGACTATGTAGTGATGGAAACAAGTACAAAATACTCAGAAAATGAGTGACTTGTTATGGTCATTAGATAACAATCTTACACTATCTTATGTTAAGTTTACTAATATATACTGATTAGGTACTTAATAAATTGAAGTGCGTAACTGTGTGGTAGTCTACATTTAACTGGAGGATTCAACCAAGGTCTGTGATGTGAAACCCCATGAGCTTTTCTGGGGCTGAGGAAGCAGCTGAGAAATGTAAAACCAGCTGAACTTACCAGAGAGTTTGCTTGTCCTAGCTTTCAGTTTGTGAGGCAAACCAACATCCACTGCCATCTGCTCCATCTCCTCTTTTACCTTCTTTTCTGGCAGCCCTTTGAGCCGAGCGTAGAACCAGATGTGCTCCTCCACAGTCAGCCTAGGGAACAGGAGCAGTCTCAGGGCACACCTGAGAGCACCAAGCTGGGATTCATCCCTTGTAGTAGCATTACAGCAGGCATGTTTGTTTACTCAGGAAAACACCTTTTAAGGCCTAGGTTTCAGGAAGGAGCTATAGACTGGGTGTGCCCAGCTTGGGCTCAATTTCAGAGTGCGGCTATTCAGCACCAATGTAAATAATCCTCTTTTAAGGGTGCTTCACAGAGTACCCCTAACACCCCAAATCACTAGACACTGGGTAAACATTTGGCCTAGTTAAGTTTAATGGAGCAGATTTCTTTAAAGAGACAGGAAAGATGAAAGCATAGGCTCTTGCTGATAATTCACAGGCATGTACAAACATGTTAATGAACTGAATGTCCTTGTACCAATCTCACACCATCCTGCTGTCTCACACCATGCACACAGACAAAGATAGAACTGTCCCAGCTGAAATGACACTACTGTCTCCTAAAGAACCCAAACTGTTGGATTACACCAGCCCTGCATCTCACAGATGCTACTCACAAGTCAAACAGCACATTGTGTTGTGGACAGACACCCAGGTTTTGCCTGATGGTGCTGAGCTCAGAGCGGATATCTTTTCCCAGGATGAAGGCTGTACCCGAGGTTGGGGGAAACAAGCCAGTCAAGATGGACCTGAAGGATAAATAATAGATACGCAGGCTTCAGCATGAGGAAATGGCTGCTGCATATGTCAGGATGAATGAAGAGCAGGTGGAAGCCCTGGGGAACTCCCACATCAGGAGAGTAGTCTGAGAAACATCTCACTAACAGATAAAAAATAGAATCAGCTCCAATGGTTTTAACAGTGATCAAAGCACACCCAAATGACCCTGCCTGAAGGAAATATTTTCTTCCTCTAAAAGCTTCTCACCCTTTCAGTCCCAACTTGTTTCCTTACACTGGTAAGTCAAAATCACAAATGGCATTACTAAAAAGTGCTGCTAGCGGATTCATTCGGCACAGCCTCAAGCTGAACTACCTCCAGTTTCAGTCCCCTGTACCTGTGCATCTTTTGAGGCAGCTGCACAACTAGAGTAAATCAGCAGAGCAGATTTCAGTGGAGCACCTTAGTGTGCACCAGCCTCCACCCTGCAGTTGTACAGCTACCTCTACCATATTGATAGGAACTGCAGTATTCAGAGTCACTTCACCCACTGTCTTAAAGCATTATTTTGTTCTTACATGGTAGTGGTTTTTCCTGCTCCATTATGTCCCAGAAAGGAGGTGATTTGTCCTTCATAGAAGTTCAGTGTGAGACCATCTACAGCAACTTTCTTGCCATCACGATAAACCTTGACGAGGTTCTGGATGGAAACACCAAGGCTCAGATGCACCGGCTCTTCCTCCTTGCAGACTGGATGAAAAAAAAGAGAAGAGAGATATAATAGGTTTTAACAGCAACTGTATGGGAGTTCTAACAAATGCCACATTCCTCCAGGTCTGTGGAGATCCAAGGATAAATGAGCTATATAAAGAACTGACTACACTTCTTTCTCAGGGACAGGAACCTTCCAGAGAAGTTGTTCTTTAGCTCTTTTGTATCTACTGGGATCATCTGGGAGTTGGAGATGTCCAGTGTCACCAGGGTCAGCAAAAATGGGAGGAATTCTCAACTCCATAAGGCTGGAGTACCCACCTGCACTCAAGTGGGCAAAGTACCTTGGGTTTACCTGGATACACCTACCTGATTAGCATACCCAAAACTGCAACAACAAAGGGGTGACTCATTTCACCTTTGCCACGTCAGTCCTGCTGTCCTTGGACTCTCCTTTCAAAAAGGCAGACCATAACACTTCACTGCAGAAAGGCTCTGTGTCCAGCACTTACCTTCCGAAGGCCCCTTCTGGTCAGGATGAGGGTGCTGCCTGTCCTGTGGTTCCTCACCAAACCAATAGGACTTTGTGAAAGGAAAATACCAGGGCCTGGGAATCCCATACTGGCCTAAAGAGAAAAGCATTACATAAGCCTGAGTACATCTGTCCTTTTTCTTACATTAGCTTTCAGGACAAGATGGGACACACTCCACCCCCAGTAAGCCTCTATGTTAGGCAGGACTAAGAAGATATCTTTCTTGATGATGACACTGCCAGACTTCGGGGCTAAGAGACATCTCTTTCCCCACACTTCACTTTAGGGTTAAAAGCCCTGTTCTGGAAGCTGCCAAGCAGCCATCTATTGTGCTGACACTCTCAACTCCTTCCCTGCAGCAGGGTCTGTGGACTTAAGAGTTCAGAGAAGGGAACAGCTGAAGTGCAGCAAAGCTTCTGGGACTAGCTCAGCCATCACCACAACAGGGCACAGCCTCTGTGCTGGGCAACAGTCACTATTAGCAGCAACAGCCTTACTGATGCTGGTCTATGGTTTTCCTCCATGACCTTTCTGCAGCTCTGCTTAAAAATGGGCCCAGTTTGCACCTTGGCAAATGAGGAGGGTCAAAGGATCTGTTTAAAAGTGTGAACTTGGAAGCAGACCTCACCTGGGAAGACAGACTCAATGTACCAGGTCATGACCCCATACAGGAAGGTGTCGAACAACATCATGACAGCAGATGTGGTGATACTAAAGCCATCTTCTTCTAATGGGCTCTCAAAGAAGTTGTCCCACTGAACACCAACTCCCTGCTCCTCAAACAGTGCAAAGTACTCACAACCAAAGCCAAAGGCTACTGGAGACAGCAGGCTCTGCAAATGGGAGGCATGAACACACACACACAGTTTTTCACAACTACTCTCCAACCAAGCAGCTCAGCTCTAGTATAAGGCTAAGGTACATGGTCCACAAGCCTTATAGGAAAAGTCAAAGGTCCAAGGGCCATGACCATATTTGCAGAGATGGAGTGGCAATCTTGGTTCCAGCAAGGCCTGAAGTCTCTGCTGGACCACCACCCAGAACTGTTTCCCTATTTTCTTTCCCTCGCTCTTTGGACTTTTATGTGAGGGAAGAGATCATTACCAGCCACCCTCTCCAGGTAAATAACTCTGCAGAGGAAGAGCAGCTGGTTCCTTCAGGCTGCATATCTGGTGGTACAACATCACAGGGTACACAGATCTTGTAGAGATCAAGGCAGCTTCATCTGGATGAATTACTTCTACTACTAAAGACAACAAAACCCCCCCAGCAGTTCCTAGCAGGTTCAGTCAACCTCTTCACCAATCCCAGCCCTGACAGCATCTTACACTGGAAAATTATCCTCCCACTGCCACCTCCCCCCTTGTTATCAGTGTCGAGCTAGAGAGCTGCTAGGTGCCTTACTAGCAGAGGCCAGTACCCAGGACAGTTTTGTCAAGACTCACCGCGAAGATCTTGAGTGAGAAGCTGACATAGTCCTGCCAGGCAACACACAGCACGTAAGGTAGGTACAGTGTGAAATAGACAATTCCCCCGCAGGCAGCTGCCAGGTTGGCCCTGGAGAACACTGTACTGATGAGGAAGCACTGGAGTATGGTCACAACACCGAAGATTGACAGGAAAACAAACACCACACTAGGGTCGCTGTAAGGCAGCAGATTCCCCATCTGGCAAGAGAACAACAGTTTCATCAGGCTTTGAACGGGCTCTCCAAGGTGGCTCTGGCACAAGCAGGTCTGCAAAGCTGCTGCTGAAGGGAGGTTAGGCTTGCTGCAATTTACACAACAGCCTTCCCAGGAGCAAGGCAGTACCAGAGACACCTTTTCAAGAGCAATGAATCTACTACAGCCTCTCCTGCTGTTTTCAGCGACTCAGTCCCATTTTGTTCCAAAACCCTGCTCCCAAAAAGTTGCTGGTCAACTCACACTCCCTAATTCCTCCCCAGTGTGCCAGTGCAGACCAAGCAGGCTCTCAAGGCCCCAGATTCTGCTGCCACAGACCAAACCATTCAACTCACCTTAAGGATCAGCACCAGCAGGCCTGCACTCATCAGGAGAGGGATGAGGCTGCTAATGAACCAGCTTAGCCAAAGGATGCCATTGTCAAGTCCCATAATCCTCATCGTCTCCTTCAGTCGGGCTTCCTTCTCATACACAATGCCCTTAATTATCACAGCCACTGAGTAGATCCAGGCTAGAGTCATGAAGAGAGGCATGGAGCGGCTCATGACACGCAGAAATCTGAGAGAAAGAAGTAAAGGGGCCAGAACAGAGTGAGAAACATCACTGCAACTTCAGGTACCACTCCATGGCTAGCAGAGCATGGTGACAGCTAAGGCTTCACTGCACAAAGCAGACAATGTGCAGAGCATGACACAGGATCAGCATGGGATGTCTCACCATGAAGTGAGGCCAGTGGGTCTAGAGCACATCACCAGCCTGGAGTGGAAGCTGGAGTTGCAGTTGTCACTCGATGGAAGAGTGTGTTCAAAGACCTGCCTTTCCTGGGGACTACTCTCAACTGTCCTCTTTCCACTCTCCCGTGACCATGTCTCTGCTTTTATCCCAGTGCTGTTTTTGCCTGTATTGCAGGGTTGGGGATATAGTCACACCTCAGGAATGTACTCTGTATGTTGAAGTCCTGTACAGACAGTCGTTCTCCTGGGAAGGACTCTGCAAGTCATTACATATTCTACATCCTCCATGCAGGTGCCCTAATTCCAGGGATTAGGAACACTAAGGAGGTAGTAGGGACATAAACCATGCCTGAGGAGTGACAAAA
This sequence comes from Ibidorhyncha struthersii, assembly GCA_013398815.1. Taxonomy (NCBI): domain Eukaryota; kingdom Metazoa; phylum Chordata; class Aves; order Charadriiformes; family Charadriidae; genus Ibidorhyncha; species Ibidorhyncha struthersii. Next base: position 284,273 of record VZSZ01001804.1, read on the forward strand.
GCCCGTGTTTCCCAAGCCACAATCCTCCTGGGAGCTTTCAAAGCAGCCTATATACATACATGTCATCCACATAACATGGGTAGGGCATCTGCTGCACATAAACTCCTGTCTTCTTCTCCGTGCCTGTCTGCACCCTGATGATAGCCTGTTCGACCACATCCTGCAGGTAGGCAAAGCCTCCCCAAACATAGCGCATGTCCTCAAACGGGTCAGCACGGGGACCAGGATCCCAGTACCTGCACCAAGGGAACAAAGCCTTTCTATTAGAAATCCTCAGCACCGCATCCCCAATAAGAAATTGTTCATAAGGCAGGATGTCAAGACTCACCCATCCTTGATCTTATTTGTCCTTTCCACATTATCAATGTCCATGCGTATCTTATATTTCACATGTTGAGGGAGCTCTATGCTGTTAGGGGCTATTTCAGTGAAGACTATGCCAGCCCAGAACCTCCTTTCATCCAGAAGCTCCAAGGACTTATTTATAAGCCTGACTTCTGTGCCCACAGGCTCCAGTTTGTCCAAGTTGACACACTAGACAGGGACAGATTTCAATGCATTTATAGGATAAGTTACCAAACCAGAATGTACTTCGCTTACATTTGTGAGGGAGAGAAAAAAAGGAGAACTCTGCAATGGTAATGCCATGCCCAAGCGAAGGCAACAGTGCTGGACTACTTTGCAATGGCTTATGGTAGCCCAGCAAATTGCTGGAGATGTCATTTTTTCCTGCTTGATGGTCATCTGCCAGTCAAACATACCTCACTGAGAAACACCCCAGCAAAGGTATTTTCTGGACAAGAGGTTAGCTAGCGTTGCAGTACTAGCTACAGGATCCCATCCAGGCATCAATTTCCACAGATAGATAGTCTTATTTTCTCTGTTACCAATAAGGTACGCCTGATTCAACGCCTCTAAGAATCAGTGGAAAGACCAGAAGGCTTTGGACCAGACTCCTGACAGGCCAAGGCCTGTTTCTGTTCACACATTAATCTGCCAAGATGATCAAATAACAAGTAGAACAAATTTCATTATTCGCTATGTCTTCCTCAGCTTAAAGCAGCTGCTAGCTTCACCACAGTCCCCAGCTAAAACCCCAGACTGAAATATGAGCTGTTACGCTGCCAAAGCAAGTAGCAGCTCTCAGTCACCCAGTAGCAGCAGGGTGGGAAACGACATGCGATGGCCAAAGCAAGAGCTTCAAGAACAAGGCCTAAAGTTAAGTTCTTACATCTATATTTAGGTACCTGAACAAATGGTATTTTCTAACATGCTGTGCACTCAGCCCTACTAAAGCCTGGTTGTTTACAGAAAATGGACTGAGGAACACCTATCTTCCCTTTCCAGGAACACCCTGGAAGTGTGTTCTCCACCACACGCATGGAGACCAAGCTGTTGCCCTCCCCCAGCTCTGTGCCCACACTAGCAGGATCTCACCTCCATGAAGCGGGAAATGGTCTGGATAGCCCGGTCTGTCTCATTGAAGGCATCCACCCAGGTGTACGCTGAGCCATTCGCTGTCTCAAAGTCCTCCGGATGGTTTGACAGGAAACGGGCAATGTCCTCCACTGTCCAGTTGGAAGCTGGCAAGTGCAGGTCCCAGAGAGCCTTGCCTTTCAGCAGCGTCTGCAGATGTTTTGTTTCAAAGGAGAAATAGTTGTTGAGAATTAATGTTAGATCTCCTGTCTCTTCATGAAAACAAGTACTACCGGGGAAAGCACCTCTTAAAAAGGTGCAGGAAGAGGCCCTCTGCCATACTGAGAAGATAAGCATGGTGTGGTCCTTCCTCTTACCCTCCCATTGCAAAGGATTTGCCTCCCTCGGTGTAACTACACCACTTTGCAGGCTACTGCAGCACTACCTGCTTTGCAGGCTGGCTGGCTGCATCCATGTCCTGCTGCCCCTTTCCCATGGAGAGGGCAGCAAAGAGCCACGCACAGCTCTGCACCCCGCAGATGCAAATCAGGTCTTGCACCAACAAAGGACAGAAGAGGAAGAAGCTGTTCAGGAGAGACTCAGCTGGCCGATGGTGGTTGCCAAGCTCTGCTCACCTACCCCGAACAAACCTCTGCTGCTGGCTGGGGTGGAGAAAGGCTGTAGCATGGAGGAAGGCTGAACTGTCACAGTGCTGAGTAGAAACACCAGCACCAGAGGCTGGGTGGCTTTTCTTACGTACTTTGCTATTGCACCATCAGGGCTGGCTGAAGCAGCCTTGTACAGCCATGACGTCCTGCCTCTCTGTTCTCCTACCTGGGACAGCGCTAGCTTTCTCAGGATGGGCTACTGCCCACTACGCGTATGTACAGCATTCCACACAAGCACAGTCCACGCAGAAGCACCTGGCATTGAGACAGAAACGAGCCCTCTGGGCAGACACTATAAAGGCAGGCAGGAGGGGAGCTTTAATGGACACAGTTGAACTGATGTAGGGGAGGAAGAAAAAGCCTGCACAACAGAGAAAACGGTAAAAACCCTAACCAATAAAAACAGTAAAGGGATTTTCTGCTAGAACAAAGAACGGATAAGAGAGGTAAGGAGCTTTCCCACACTCTGCTGTTACCAGCAAACCAGAAAGTTAGGGTCACAGCGTTACAAAAACAGCATTGCGAACTGGGAAAACAGAACAGGCCAAGCTGGCAAAGAAGAACATGCGAAAGGGAAATCCGAGCGATTGGGGATCACATCTACACTGCGCTCTCTTCACATTTGGTCTCTCATGGTTGGCTTGTGCCACCATTCTCACCAGGAAGGGCACCATGCCTGCAGGGAAGGGGCTCAGCCCCATCACATCTAGTGGCAAGTTAAATTCCATAACTTCAGGGTCACATGTTGTCCTCCCCAAAGTTAGCAGCCACATCAGCATCAAGCTGGAAATGCCAGAGATGGGCAATCAAAGCACTTTCTTCTTCTTCAGCAGGAAGCAATATGCCAAACAGACTGCACAACTCAGAAAGCTGGGAGGTGGTCACCCAGCAGCATAGTGGCCTCAGGGGCTAACAAACAGCAAAGGACCAACCTCCCCCTTGAAAGCAGCCACAAACAGGCAACCCTATGTTTCAGCCTATTCATGTACAAGTGATCCATCCGTGCCGCACCTCTAAACTGAATGGGATGCTGCCTGGGAGCTGCCCAGAAATTGACAGTGAAGTACTCCTGCTTGTGTGAACTGCAACAGGCAACAACAAATGAACCCCTGCTACTCGCCAATAGAGGAGGAGCCCAGACTGCTGGGAAGACCAAAAATTAACTACCAGAGCCAGCAGGCTTAACAAGAAGGATAAAATACAAAATCAGAAAACCCAGGGGCTCATTTAAAAGAAAAATTAAAAATGCAGCAACATTCATTTTTCAAAGGACACAACTACAAACCAATATCAAAACCTTGACTTTCTATCTGCATTCTCTGCAGCAAATGGTTCAATTTACAATTGGTGGCCCTGATTCTTACCTCCCTGATGCCAACATTTACAGAACTAACATTCATAAAGCCAACGGAGGCACAGGAGTGATGAAAATGATGTCTCTGACCCTCTCGTATGTCATGTTGATGGGGAAGTGCAACAGGGCAGGTCAGAGACTATTCAGCACAGCATTACATTGAACTTCAAGGCTTAAAAGACCTGGGGAGCTCTCTGTGTAACAGCTGCACTATGACACCCAACCAGCTGCCTTTCAGAGACAGCAGGAAAAACTACTCAACAACTGTTTCTTTGTTGCACAATCCCAGTTTTACATCACCGTACCATCAGACATCAGCACGGGGTGCAAGAGATCCATCCCTCAGATTTGCACCTGAGGGAAGCAACAGTGAAATAAGCCTCAAACCAGGACAGCCACTTAAGCAGATAACGTCCCTGTAATGCAGGTCTAACACCTGGCACAATGCTCCAGGGAGCCAACAGGCTAGCAGAAAGCATGTCAAATCTGAACAAGACTCCCAGACCCTTCTTCATGGTCTAGTATGCATGGCATATTATGAAGCAATCAGCTGTAGGGTGATGTTTACTCTTCTCCCATACTTCTCAAAGGTATTACTAAATTAAGCGCTTATACCATGCAACTCCAAATTAAGTTTTTAAATTATTTGTGCCAGATTACTGCCAGGCATCTAGGTTCAGCTCTAGCATGATAACCACTCAATTCTTACTGTACCCAATGGGATGCGAGGCCACCTGGCACCTTCCAGGATCTGATCTAGTTATATGACTGCTCACTTTGCTGCTATTGTGAGAGCACTGCTGTGGAGAAGTGGACAGCACAGGGAGCTTAACATGTCACCAACCCCACAGGTCCCCAGTTTACAAATATACTCCAAGCCAGATATTCACAACTCTTTAGGGCAACACTGTGGAAGAAACAGCCAATTTCCCCACAGAGGCAAATTAGAAATGGGTGTTAAACATGCACTGCTCCTGTTTGCAGCAGGTTGTTACATGAACGAGGGAATGCCAAGCATAATGCAAGACTGGTACAATCACAATGTGTTTTCAAGAAGGGGTCTTATCCATACTATTTATCTGCCCAGCTCAGCACTGAAGCACCACCTAAAATAAGTATTTCATCACTTACTACAGAAGACAACAATGATGGTTCTGGCAAGGACAACATACTGACCCGAATGAGATCCATTTCCTGACTACTTTCCATAAACGTCCAAATCTTCGGGCTTATCTCCTCCCACATCCCCCCGAGGTCACGAAACACACCCAGCTCCTGGAACGTCCTGTTCACCTGTCGGCGAAGAGCAGACAAAGGTTATTTCCAAAAGCTGGCAGAGATCCACTTCAGGCTAAGAGGGTGCATTGACCTGTCAAGCAAAGTACTAAGAGTTGCTTATATTCAAACAGCAGCTCAGCTTCTGCAAGGACCAGAATACGGAAAATCCAGCACGCTTGGAAGGAAAACAACAACAGGGAGCGTGGCAACACAGGCCTGGTGGCAAAAGAGCCTTGGAGATGAAGGGCACGCAGAGGCAGCCCCTCCCCATCTGCTAGAAGAGTCTTGAGAGGGCTTGGGGAATCAGAGAGCACATTAGGTAAACCACAATAGGAAATGATTAAGGATCTGCTGACCAGCCTGCAGTGGAGGAGAGGAAGGACACCTGAAGGCTTATCAAGGTCTTCCCCACTCCCATATCCCACATCAGAGATGCAAAGCCTGTGGATAATCAAAAGGCACCACCAGGAAAGCTTCCAGCCAAGCCTAGAAAAAGAGTTCAACCCGGCCTTTTCTCCTTGAACCTTCAACAGCAAATGCATGGGAGGTGACAGATTAGGAAGGCTGTGCTTTGCAGGCAATCCTTTCTAGGCTTGTGTTTGGGCCCAATTTAACACAGAGCAGCTAAGCTGCACAGCCAGAGGACATACTTCATTCTACATATCAGAGGATAGGGCTAGAGTTACCTCAGTCATGACCTTCCTTACGGCCGGGGTGTCTGGAGTGTACAAGATCTTCCCAATCAGCAAGGGTTTCAAAGCCCTCCAGATAATCCTGGAAAGCGGGCTGGATTCCAGGTTCTTCATCAGCTCATTGCAGTAGGGTGCTGAGGAGGAGAGGACAAGGCTGAGTGGCTGAACAGCACGGTGACAACTGCAGAAGGCATATGCCCCACTTGTGTGGGCTTTAAAGGACAGTCACAGCTGAAAGCACAGCATCTGTCAGATAACAAAACCCCTCCCCTACTGCAAAGCTCCACAAAAAGCCCTTTTCAGCCTAAGCCTCCACGGTCTGCCCAGCAAACATGGAACACCCAGGCAGCCTCCTTAATGCTTTAAGAGCCACACTGCTAGTTCTGCACCACTCCCACAACCCTACTGCATGGCATGAGCAAAATTTGTCCAAAGAAGGCCAGATTTCCAAAGGCTGCACATGACTGTGCTCCCTCTCTCCCTGAAGGAGATCCACTGCAGAAGGCCTTTGGGAATCCCTTGCATGGCGATATCCTTGCTGGCCTTAAGGGCATGTGCTGGTGGTGGCATGGACATGCCTTTCTGAAACAGCAGAAGGTATGCTGTCCCGCAGGATCACCTGCTTTCATCTGTGGAAGTTTGGGAAACACTAGCGATGACAATCATCAAGCAGATGGTTGTCAACCCATGCCAGGGTTACACTTACTTGTGGAGTTATCATAGAAGTTAGTTACATCATCTTCAGTGCTGTTGCCTCCGAACAGTGCTTTGTAATTGTTATCCTCATACCAGTTGAGGGATTTAATTTTGAGCCCTCCACCTTCGGGATGGCCACAGACAATGCGTGACACAGCCTGGTAGATCTGTGTAGAGGAGTTTGAGGCATTCACATTGGTCAGGAACATCACCTCTTGCCTCATGTCACTCCAGCTCTTCATGCTCAGCAGCTGGAAGGGGAGGGTGGGAGAAGAGAGTGGAAGCAGGGTTGGGAACAGGATTAGCAAAAGGAGATGTTGCCACTTTCCTTCAAGTCACACGTCTCTGAACAGATGAGAATCCCCTTGAATGCAACACCAACAGTAAAGACCAGGGAAAGCACATTTACACCTGCCACAGTGGGAGAACATAGAGGGAAGTCTTTTCTGTGCTCACACAAGGGACGTGCCTTTGCCAAGCTCTTTACTCTTAAGTTTTCTTCTCCAGTGCTGTGGGTGGTTCCTGCCCTCCCTGCCCTCTCACATGGAAGCTGCTTCTCTTCCCGCTTGCACAACAACTCACATTCCAGAGAAGCCCCTTCACACTGGGCAGGGTGGGGTGCACTGAGTCAGAAGAGGAAGTAAGGAACAACACAAAGTGAGTGCAGCTCATGGGACACAGACTGGATGAGCTGCAGGCCCCAGCAGTGTCACCTGGCACAATTCCACCAAGGTCAGCAAGCCTCCACTGATTTACAGCAGGCAGCCAGTCTGACCTCCTAGATAGGTACTCCTTGTCCCTGCAGTGGCACTGCACTGCCCTGTTGTCAACAGCATTACCAGAAAACTCTTGAAAACAAGCCCAGCTGCAGCCTGAGCGGCATGAGCTGTTCACACAGCCAGCCACAGCAAGGTGCCTTCTCCTGGCCAGCAGAGTTGACACCAGGCTCAAGGTGACAATGCACAACTGGCCGGCACAATTGGTACCTCCAGACTTGTTTCTCTGGCATAAACATCTACCTGCAATATGCCATGAACAGAAGCACCAGGCACTCAGCCCACGACACTCACTGTGTTCATGTCGCCATACTCAGGGGCATGGCCAAGCCCGCTACAAAGGAAAAAGCAATGACACCTCTATGAGCACTGGTACCACACTACACTAGAGCATTGCTTTCAGACTACCTCTCTGGAAATGTAAGAACATTAGCAGAGATGTGTCCCTACAGGCTGAAAGTCTGTTTATCTCAGTAATCTCTCTGATGGTGACAATTAGTGGATGTTAGAAAAAAATAAGGCAAAGGCAAGAATATAAGATACTTCCCCCAAGTAACCTTCCAGCTTCCATCTGTTTTCAGCTCAGGGAATGTCTATTTCCTAACCCTCAATGAATTTCTTCCATGGTAAACTCCTAGACTTTTGAACATACACAAGTATTTAACATCCAACACATCACTGGAAAGAACCTCTTCTCCCCTCTCCTTAACTTGGCTACGGTTAGCTCCAATTGTTGCCATGTTTTTGCACTGGAAGAGACAGTGAACATTCAATCCCTCTCTCTTTTTTCTGGGCCACTCAACTCTATAGACCTCTGTCATATCCCCAGCTCGATCCTTTTCCAAGCTGACAAGTCCCAGCCTACTCCTTTGTTCCTTATGAGAAAGCCATTCCACTTCTAAATGTCCTAATTGCCCTTCTCTGAACTTTTTCCATTTCTGCTACCCCTTTTTGCAAAGGTAGGGCCTGCCTCTGCATTTTGTAACGGACAGGAGGGCAATCCACAGCTTTATATAGTGTCATGGTAACATCTTACAGCTAGTTCTCTATACCTTTAAAAATCTTTTCTAGCATTCGATCCAATTTCTTGACTGTTACTGAAATACCAGGTGACATTAACTTGGATGTTCTTGCTGTGCTGCCCAGAACAACAACATGCACTAATAAGGGCAAGCAGAGCTGCTGAGACACCTATTTCTAACTGCTCATCAGCTGCATCTCAGAAACAACTTTAGATGCTGTAGCCCAACTGCCCTGTTTTCAGAGACAACAACAGTCAGTCAAAGACCATTTGCCAGTTTTGCTCACTGTGTATCGATTTTTGTCACCTTTGTTTAAATAAAATGCAGATAATCAAAGTCTAGGACAGCTGGCAAAAGCCAGCCAGCAGCAACACAGAAAGTAACAGTGTGCTGGAACAATTCAATCCACATTCACTTCAGGAAAGCACACCCAAAAGTCTCTGGCCCTACACTGGGAAGCAAACCTGACCCTTTGTGTTCATCTGTACCACTGTGCATGCTTTACATATGCCAACATCTGGACAAAAATTCTTGATGCTAAACAACAGCTACTATGTGTCACTTACAGAAGGAGCCTCTATTTTTAGCTGCCTGAAAACACATGACACATTGATAGGATGGAAGACAGCTGTGAGAACAGCTAAAGCCTGGGCATTCAGGATGTGTGTCCAGAGCGACTGCTTCAAGCGTACTTTGATTTCCTCACTACTGCCTTTGTCTGCACCCTGGTGCCACTCAATCTGGCTCCACAGGCTCAGGGTGACTGACAGGACATTAGCATCATGGGACACAAATGAAAAAAATGTCACACAACAGCTTTTGTTGGTTACATACGCTCATGTGGATTTTTGGATTTGATGACTCCTCACTCGAAAGGCCAAGGCTGCATTTCAGGTGTGACAGTTTGAGTGTTTAATTCAAAGGGAGCCTTTGGGGAGTTTTTGGCACATTAGGTAAAATAGCTGATCTTTCCTTAGCAAAAAGTCAACTGCTTTAGCTAAAGTACCATATACTCCCTAACATGAGCAAAGTTTCACAAATAGGAAACACAGCTAATTCCCATGAATGTACGAGGTGTTAACCATCTTGCAGAGGGATTGCATTAGCAAATACATTTCTACACATAATTTTAAAACAATTTGAGCACGGAGGTTTGTTTCATCTTTGACACCAGCAACTTTACATGCAGAGAGCTGCTCAGTTCACACCACTGAAAGCAAGTATCTCATGTGCGAAGGGTTACTGAGCTATTATTTCTCTCCCAGACATCAGACCTGGCTTTTTTAAGTGTTTCTTAATAGTTGCCCTTGCTCTTGGTGTTTAACCTGCCCTCCTAGGTTGATTTAAAGAGCCCAGGGACACCGATCAAATCAATCCCCACACTCAGAGACAAATATTTTGTTCAGACCGTTCTCTAATTAAAATTCCTTGCTAGAAAGGCTCCTAGACATGGCACAAACAATAGTTCTCTCCACCCCCTCAAGCTGCTGCCCTTCAAAACAAGGGAGCAACTCCCTCCTTTTCACACAGAAATCAGCCTGCCAGACAATAAGAAGTAACTTTCGGTCAAGCCATCTGGGGCAGCTCACGCTGTACGCAGAGGAAAAAGCTGCCTTTGTTTGCACAGCAATAGGGCAGAATAAAAGGTAGTCCTACCCAAAACAGCTGCCAAGCAAAAGGCACGCTACCCTGGGACGTTTTCAGCCACATCAGCAAACTGAGTATCACATGGTTTCAATTATTTTTATCCCAGAGACGAAAAAAAGGCAGGCTTCAGTGACGTAAGGGGAAACAGCTGTAATCAAACTCTGAAGGGCAGCCTCCCTGCTAGCAGCAAGAGCTCTGCCACGGTCTTAACTGAAGCTGATCCTGGAATCATCTTAATTTCACTGTAAATGGGACCCGGCAGCAGGTTGTGGGACTCGGGGAGGGATGTGTGCCAGGAATTGTTGGCTGGCATGGCGCTGCCTCCCGGCAGCCGGCCCTCCGTGGGAGTGGAGCGCACGCTAACCTGAAGTGACCCGCTCTTGTGCGTGCTCTCAGAGGTTACTGCCGTTCACGGCTCTGAGCTCTCTTGCTCTGATGCAAAGACGGAAGACTAGCAAAGGGGAGGAGGCGGCGGCATTGTTTAGTTTAGATGGTTGTGACTTCTGCCGCAGGGAGAGAATGTTTTTGCCTAGTAGCAGCACTTGAAAGTCACAGGCAGCCAAAAAGCAACTAAGGTAAGTTTCTGTCTCAGTCACCCCCCCAAGTTTTGGACTTCTGACTCATGCTAAGCACGCAGGGCTTTTTTCTCAATCCATCGTTTATCCATCGTTTCACCTGCAAAAACAAATACTTGCAGCCTCTGTAATGTCACTTTGCCTCTGCAAATCGCCATTTATGTTTTGCCAGAGCCTTTCCGAGCCAGTGTTGTGATGCCATTGCATTGAGTGCCCCACAAGGACCGGAAAACAATCTCTGCCCCCAAAATCTAGTTAGACAAATCTGCCCCCAAAATCTAGTTAGACAAAGAGTAAACAGTAGCCTGTAGCTACTAATTTAGGTTAGAACAGCCACAACACCTCTTCCACATGCCACATCATCACCACACCCAGAGACTACTAGATAAAACCAACATCCCCAACACGGTTGGCAACTGAGTGAAAAAAATAGAAAGGTGGCAAACCTCCACATGCAGTTTTCAAGGCACTGCTAGGCAGCAGACCTATTGCAATGCCAGCAGTTGTGCCGCTGCTGAGAAGGAAAACCCACCCAAAAATGTCTTAACTCCTGCTCCTCCCATGAGGACCCAATCTTTAGCCACACATCTGATCATATGGTGTTTGTAACTTTAAGTGCCAATGGGTTGCAAAGTGCGTGCTGCCACTGCTGACACAGGGAGAACAGCTGTAGGACAGGGGGAAGTTTCAAAACAAGGCAAGGATCTGACTTTGAGTTGCACCAAGGAGAATCGTGCTTGTACTCAACTGCAGGCTAAGACATCAGTCATGGTGATGCGTTCTCCTGACTCGAAGGCACTCCTTACCTCTTTAACGAGCTTCCCAAGGCTCTCTCTCAAAGCTTCCACAGTTTCTGACAGATCCCGCAAGGAGGAATTGAAAGAAAGTCGACTCTGCAGGAAGAGAGAAAAGGAAACTAGAAGTCACTGCAGGGCACAAAGAAATTAAACTCTTGTAAACATTCTTGTAAAGAAGAGCAGTAAGAACTCTGCATGGCAAAGTGCTTGATGGGGAAGACAGAGCTGGCTTTCTGTGCACTCTTGAGCTTAAAGTACCCTGGGCTTCAGCACCCCACAATACAATGGGGACACCCCTTTCCTTCCTCACAGGTTAGGTACACAGATGCCACAACCAGAACCATCCAAATAAAGTGCTAAATGCATGCACGTACACTTAGAGTGCAAATGATGGCTTGCATTCCAGGTCACAATACAAGCACAGCCTACAGGACAGCAAGTGGACAGACCTGAAATCCTGCAAGCCAGTGCTAAGAAGGGGATGCAAAGTCTATACAAGGGAGGAAAAGATCAATTGGTAGACACAAGCTTTCAGTGGGACTCCACAGACACCAGCTCAGATATGGAGAACTCCTACTGCAGTGTACATCACCTTCAATACTGAAGTCCTCCCATCAGGCCTTGATGTTTTTTATCTAAACCAAGGGCGTATTTTAAAACAACCAGCTTCCATGAAACAGCTGACACTCACCATAATCACAAGAGAAAGACTGACAGGTTTCCAGATGTGGAAGGCACAGCTTTCAGAAAACTACTTGCTCTAGCAGGGAGTTGCACTGAAGATGACAACTCGTTTGCAGGTGCTCTATATGTAACTGGTGGGTCTGGGTTTTGGTTTGTGGTCTTTTTCCCTTCTGTTCATGTGGCAAACATTAGACACAATTCTTCTTTCAAGGGGATGAAGATTAAAATAATTTCCTGAGATTTCATCTAAGCAGCAACACGCTGCAGCATTTGAAAGCATGCTAAAGTTACAGCCTTGTGATACACAGAGGAACAGCCAAGGCCCTTGATTTTAGCACACATCTTTTGGGCTGAAGCTTTTTATTTTCACACCTTTCCTGGGGTAATTTCTGGAATCAAAGTCTGGAGGCTTTCACTTGTTCTAGCTGATTTGTGGGAGGGAAGTAAGACCTGGTTAGTGCCAGCTGGTGTAAATGGGCACTGTTCCACTGATTTGCTGGGGCATTTAAGACCCAGCTAACTTTTCTGAGTCCACAGTTAGTGCCTGCTCCAAAACCACCTAAAAATTCAGGGAGGTTTTCTCTAACCTGTATGGAGTCCATGACACTACTAAATACAGTCCTTAAGGTTTGGATAAATCAAAACACATCATTAGGGCTAAAAGAAAAATCAATTCAAACTCCCCACAGGCTGAGACCTTCAAGACATATTTAAAGAAATATAGTCAGCAAATATCAAAGCTACATAACTGCACTACCACTTTAGCAACAAGATGAGATAGAAAGTCCTAGGTTCATGCATAACAGTAGATGTGCTTGTTCAGCTCCATATACCTCACCAAGCTCTACAAAGATTTGTGTTGTTCACTGTATTCAGAGGTGATTCAGGGACAAGGTGGATAAGGAAGATTTTTCTGATGATACTAATTGTTTCAGAACAGTGAAAAGTCAAAAGCCAGTTTCAAAGGATTAGTGAAAGGCCTCATGCTGACACAGTTATAAAGTGCCAGACGAAGTTCAGTCCTGCAAAATAAAGTACACAGGGAGAAGACAGTTATACCTTAAGATAACCTTCGATGGCTCTGAACTAACTACTGCCACTCAGAAAGGGAGATCTTTGAATTACAGTGATAAGACAGATCAACATCCACAGTGCAACTCTGGTTCTCAAGTACTATGTGCAATTTTGGGTCCTCCATCTCTGAAGGAACACAAGTACAGAAAAAGGCCACATGTATGATTCACAATAAGAATGGCTTCTGAAGGAAGAGTAATAGACAAAAGTTCTTCAAATGGGACCTGTAATGACAAATAGAGGTTATGACAGAGATCTGTAGAATTTACAAGTGGGATGGAGAATGGGAACGGTGGATGATTGCTGTCCTTTCTAGGCACTGTGGAAAGACGAAGTTCTAGCAGGTTTTGAACAGAGCTGCCCTCTACAATTACTATGTTAGTGGCTGGTAACTCATGCCTTCACCTAGACTTGTCTTTTGGGGCAGCCAACATCATAATACTCTTGAGGTACAGATTGCACTGAGTGGACTGTATGTGCTTATACGTGCATGCCACAAGGCTCAAAATAGAGATGAATACTTGAGATGACTAGAGCTGACTGCACAGTCAAGACAAGCCTTGAGTAAGTCCACCTGCCAGCTCCTGCGAGAAGGGATGGACACCTCTGTTTCTTTAATATGCAGGAGAATGCATGTGTTTGAAGTGTTATGGAGGTCATAAAATTCAGCCACTGTCTGCATCATACAGCTAACTGTTTCTGCTTAGTGAGACCACTCTGCCATGTTTACTTTGAAGCAGTTATTACTACTTTATACTGATCTTAGCAGAAACATTACCCTGAACTTTGCAGAAAAATCACGAGCTTTAAGCTTCTGCTTCCTGGGAGTGGAAGTCCCAAAGTGCAGCTGTCCAAAAGCATGATAACATTGTGCTTGAAAACACTCTCAGAAGAGCAAGGAAAGCCACAAGGTTAGTTGCAGCATGTATTTATATTAAAGAGACCTTTTCTAAAGTCATTTTTCAACTGGAATGCATTTATTATGCAATGCTTACTTCATGCTAACCGTATGACAAAATACCACCCATATTACGAAGGGAGAAAAAACAACTGGATTTTCACGTGCTCACCCACACTCCTTCAAGGACCACTACAGCTGGCAAGCCACAACGTATTTATGGCTTATTACAGACCCACACCACTGGAAGTGAGTGTGAAAAAGCCCTTCTTAGCGCTGCAGACGTGAAATCCCACAGGACCAATTTGAATTATCTTTGTCATTTAACCTTCCCCCAAAATAATTTTCAAAACTGGGGAGATTTGCAGAGGGAAAGCTGTACCACAGACAGGTATTTTTATGATGTAAGACAGTCACCACCCATCACACCAGTCCAGTGGGACACCTCTGACTTACTGCCATTACTCTTGCTAACCAGGGTTGCCTGTAACCTTCCCCAAACTGTGTCGTTCTTCTACACCCAGTGCAAGGCAAACCTCAGAAAGATGTGTCCACAAGGGGCTTGCACGAGGTGTCCTATGCTCCATAGTACTTACTATTGGCCAAAAGGCTTCACAGAATGGATGAAGATGCGAGTCCTAGAAAAGGGAATTTGACTATTTGAAACACTTGTTGCTTCTAGTGGAGTGAATACTCGGTCAAGAAGAAAACCTGATCCTCTGCCTTGGCCCCCTGTGATCACTCCCAGATATTCTGCTGGGTTTTGATCTAAACAGCTTGCCCCAAATAGGTTCTTACACAAGAAAGAGTAAGGAGACACACTATAATCCCCCTACCATGCCTCTAGGTGCTTGGCTTTGTTTTCTCATCCTACAGAGCAGGTTAAATTGAAGTCATAAAAACCATCAGTGGTAGAGCTAGAAATCCCAGTGGAAATTTTTAATTAGAAGTCCTTCTTTATCTTAGCGGCACTTTGAGCAACACTCTAGCCGTTCTAGAAAGAACTGATGAGCAGGTATGTAAAGAAAAGCGTTTACTTTTTGCCTTTCTTTATAAAAACGCTTCTTTAACATTCCTGTGACATTTAGCTCATGCATTTCACCATGGACATACTTTAATTTCCTTTTTAAAAACATGCTCTGTCCATAATTTGCTAATAATTACTGTTTTGTTGTCATTTACCTAGAATACTTACAGTTCCCCTCAGGCTGCAAATGCACACACACTTCAAGCTGGCAGAAGCAGATGTTGATGTCAGGGTTTCAGCCCACATACACACGCCCTGACCACTGGGTTCTCAATCTTGCACCCTCCCCTTCATGTTTCAGCACAAATGTTTGCTGTCCACAATCAGGTCAGTCACTTTTAATCCGGATCAATTCTGTGATGTAATTTACTGCATTGTCTTGCAGAGGGAATAACAAATAGGAATGCAGAGGGGCAGGAACAGGCAGGTGGATGCTGGCCTGAGTTTTCTAGATGAAGATAGTTCAGGAAACTTTAGCCACTCTACTGGACAGATACTTGAGTGGCAAAACCTCCTGTTTTACTATTCAAGACCTTAGTGCTGAATTTACACAGTTCTTGCATGCAGTTGCAAGTCCTTTTCACTCCAATTGTATCGACCTAATCATATTAAGATACTGCCTCTGCACAAGTCACAGAATGCTGCAAGCAATGGAGCCCAGGTCCCAGTACACGAGCCAAAAACCTGCCTCTGAATAGCTGTTGTACCTGCATTTGATTTGGCCCTTACTTTTACTTACTGAAATGCCATGCTGTGAATCACGGAATGGTCAGGGTTGGAAGGGACCTCTGGAGATCATCTAGTCCACCCCCCCTGCACAGAGCAGCTCCACCTACAGCAGGTTGCACAGGACGGTGTCCAGGAGGGTTTGAATGTCTCCAGTGTGGAAGACTACACAACCTCCCTGGGCAGCCTGATCCAGTGCTCTGCCACCCTCAAAGTAAAGAAGTTCCTCTTCATGTTTAGATGGAACTTCCTATGTTCAAATTTGTGCCCATTACCTCTTGTTCTATCACTGGGCACCACTGAAAAAAGACTGCTCCTATCCCCTGGTACTCTCCCTTTAAGTACTTATAAGAATTGATAAGATCCCCCCTCAGTCTTCTTTTCTCTAGACTAAAAAGACCCAAGTGCCTAAGGCCTTTCCGTGTAAGAAAGATGCTCCTTTGCTGGACCCTCTCCAGCAGTTCCCTGTCCTTCTTGAACCGGGGAGCCCAGAACTGGACACAATACTCCAGATGCGGCCTCACCAGGGCAGAATAGAGGGGAAGGATGACCTCCCTTGACCTGCTGGCCACACTCTTCTTGATGCACCCCAGGATGCCACTGGCCTTCTTGGCCACTGGGGCATATTGCTGGCTTATGGTCATCCTGTTGTCCACCAGGACTCCCAGGTCCCTTTCCACAAAGCTTCTCTCCAGCAGGTCAGCCCCTAACCTGAAGTATATCAAGGGGATTAAGCAAAAAAATTAAAAATCAGTCTCTGGGCAAATTGTTAGCATTGGTTTACAGGCTCTGTAGTAGATAGGTGCACGCTATCTTCAGTATGCATGTCCAAGATTTGACCCACAGTGCCTTTAATGTTATGCTATGTCAAAAGCCTCCTTTGTTCATGAACAGAAAGTTCCCTCTGTGTTCAAAGATGTTACTGCAGGTCAAGACACTTCTTGGTCTTTAAAGACACTCAGTTTCAAATGTGTTGGTTGTGACCCTAGAGTTAATTTATTCATTTTGCCTGGCCACACTGAAGCCAGTTGGTTTTTATTTCACTCACTGATGCATTACAGCAGCTTAACTAGGGGCTAGTCTGTGACATTTTTCTGCAGAAAACTGTGGACCTTTACAAGACAGTCTACAATACACAGCAGGTTTAGAACTGCTGGCTTCTAGACTCAAACTTCTTTTCCTTTGAAGCCAAGATCACGAGCCAGCTTCTCGGAAGTCCCCCAAAATTGCACATAATGTCTTTCTCTATTTCTCTACTTTGCTGTTGCCAAGTGGCACAGAGTGGCTTATTACTGCTTTCTTTCACCAACAAACAATATGGATGTAACTACACAGATACACTCAGTACCTCCGTCTGTCAGCCAGATTTTAGAGACTTCTGTAAATGAGAAAAGCAAGACTGAGTCTCCAGAGGGCCCAGAAGACCAATACTGAGTTGTACTATAGCTGGCTATTTTCATCCCCTTCGGTCCCCAAAAGTCTAGCATTTCTGAATGCCTTAAAGTAAATGCATGCATATACATCTAACCGAACATAAGAAACCGCTTATACCCATTCCTTTTCAAACAGCCCATCTTTTTTATAGTGACAATTTTAGTGCTGTTACGTCATCTCTTAGTGCTTATGATTATCTTGCTCTTCCAGAAGGAAAGAAAAAATGCAGACAGAGGACACATGGAAAACGGAAGATGAGCTGTGGAGAGAAGTAAGTGACCACTATGTACTGTGCAGAAGAGTAATATGATTCCAGTACTTGATAATGACCCTCTTTCACTGGGGACAAAGCCAAGCAAGTGGTACATGACTTTCGGTCCTGAAAGGCTCATCAAATCTGGAAACTCACACAGTTGAAGTGTTTATTTCTTCCAGAGCAGACAACATAGTAATTGTTTTAGCGGGTAACAGTGGGTTCTGTGGTCCCTTCTTCTCTCTACTGATATTTCCAGCACTAACTTCCTCAAACTTTTGTATTTTACCAGATATTGCGGCCCTATAACAAAGCATCACCAAGGTTTCCTAGATGAACAGCTAAGTCTGCTCCAGTCTTCAGTCCCCCCCAAATAATGTATTTTCCTGAAGTTCAATGAATTCTTGCTCCAAAACCAGTTGGTCAATCTTTGAAACAGAGCTTTAAAACTTGACTCTTCTTTGTATGAGAGCTCAAAGGAAGTTGAAACTTCTGTACTCAGCAGCTCCATGGTAAAGGCAGAGGGTGATGATTTAGCACTCAGCACAGGCCGGTCTAACATCTGGGCTCATTCCAGCCAAGACACAACATCGGACCAAAACACAGGGACAACCAAGAACCTGTTTGTTAGGATGCAGCATAAATATTTTCCTCTTGACAAACTGAACTGCAGACCACACACATTTATGTTCCACAAGTACCACACTGCAACAGGAAGGGTAAGAATGACAGGAAGAAGCAATGCTGTTCATGCTCCACTGATAAAGGCTATCTTTCTTCTTTCTTACTGCCAATGAACAGTTCACTCTGGAAATGCAAGGGTGAGTTCCTAGACTGAAAGCCCTAGAAAATGTCACTTTGTCAACAATAGCTTCTCACAGGTGGGACCACTGGACTCACCTGAAGGGGCTTCAAAGGATTCAGGTTAGCACGGAGGGCTTGCTCGGCCGCATGGAGTTTTTCCTTTGGCAAGGTGCAAATGAAGGCTTCAGAGTCCATGGCCACTGTCTGATTTTGGATTGTAAGAAATTCAGACAGTGTTGAGCTATTGCAGAGATCTCGCAGTCGCATTCGGTAACCAGACACAATGACCTGGAATAGTGGGAAAAGCACGTAAGTCTCCCTTGTTGTAAGATTCATAGCACAAAATTGGTTGTCACCTAGACAAAACTAACCATTCATAACATTTCCAGATAGAGGTAAGAGGGCATTCTTCTCTACAGGTTGTGCAGCCCTGACCCACGCGCAACTCAGTTCCAAGAAAAAATTGTTTCCCTGATGAGTACATGAGGGAGAAGTCCTGGGGGAGGTAGGTCTCTCTCCACTTCTCCACAGACACGCACAGAGCAGCAGTGATCCTGTCCTCCACAGCAGCCATTCCTCCAACCAAGGGTACATGCGTTGCCTAATCTCCAGTTTTCTGGGAACTGAGCCACAGAGACAAAACAAGGCTTGTGACCAGACACAAGTCTGGCAAATATATGTGAAGGGCAAGAGACCTATGTCCCAAACTCCTTAGATATATCTGCCAGCCACATTTTCTGTGCTGTTCTGGATCAGGATCTCCTTCTCCCTTAGCTCTGAAGTATCACTTTTACTATCAGCAGAGAGAAACACTTTGCAGTGTTTTGGGGCAGATAATGCATTGGTAAAAAAAAAAATTACTTTAATGGCTGCAACAAACAAGAGATAAGATCCTCAAGTTTTTCACAGGCTTATTTTACTTAAAGTGATAGTTTGCTTGTCAATAATGTTTCCTAATCCACAAGCAACCACCTTATTAATGAAACACATGAATTAAAATCCCTCTGAATTATCACCAGTCCTTTTCAAACCTGATGGCCTAGTTTCTTTTCATAAGGTTACAGGATTTAGGTTTGCTGAACAAACAGGTACATGTCAAACAGGTGCACACCTTATAAAGGTGATAAACACAAGGCAAATCCAGAGTCTTCTGTTGGAAAGAACTTTTTGTTTGCCTTGAGCTAGACTGAGGGAACAATTTTATTGTAAATGCACAGGTAGTAACAGCTTTACTCTTCTTTTTCTGTTCTTTTCTAATACCAGTGTGTATTGCCCAACTTCCAGTAGCAACTAAAGAGTATTGATCTACATCCGAGAAGAGTTAACACTTACTGAATTACACTGGTAAGTCTGATTTTTTTTTTCATTTTTTTAATCTTTCAAAACCANTGGAACTGACAGGAGAGGGAAAAGATTTATAATGCAACACTTGTGCAAACCTTTAACTTTAGTCTGCATCCGTATGCCAAAAATAGGATGTTTCCATGTTGCACACTCAGCTGAATAAATCAGATAGCTCTCGCATCAAAAAGACTGGCCTTTTGAAAGTTTGGGTAGTTTTTTTGCCAGCAGAGATACTACCATCATCGCAGACAAGCTGAAAAGGGGATATTTCTGCAGCACTGGAATGACAGTCAGGAGACCTGGGATCAGTCTTAAAGCAGCTTCCCTGCGTGGACATACAGAAAACCAGTCTTTCCCAGTGCCTGGGTTCTCATTCAAAAAAGTGAAGGTGAACACTCTTTCCACCACCCCTTGTGTCTGTCCACCCTTTTCACTCGGATTTTAAGCTCTTTTGGAGAAAAATTGCTCTTTCCAAACACAACAAGGTCCACAGCACATGACCCTAGAACAAAGGCCCTGCCACCCCCCCAAACTAAAACACCCAGTCACACCAAGCCAATTCTCTGCAACCATTTCAGGTCATCTGAAGCCATGGTGTCTTCAACAGGCAAATATGTTCTAAGTGACACGTTAAGTCCCCTACAGACTCTCAAAATGCCAGGCTCATGTCTGAAAGTAGTCACAGGTGACTGCTTTGTACTCACAGGTCATATCGTTCTCTCCTGGGACCGTCCCTGCTGTATGAAACAAGGGAGATTTGTTCCAGGCAGTATACACCCTGGCCATTACTATTTACTCCTCACTGCCATTCGACGTGTCACACTGCAGCCCTGGCCCAGGACCTCACTGTGCCCCTGCTCCTGCCATCCAAGCCATGTTACAGCTATCTGGCCTCACCTGGACAATGGCAGCATACCAGACTTTATTAGAGAGCTGCCTGCTCACTACTGCCTGATCCAGGCTTCCTTCCAAACCCTACACCCTTCTGAGGGCACCTGCCACTATCAGAGAAACACAAGGCTGAGCCACTCTACCCCAGGAAGCAACATGCCCATCAAGACAAGACTTTGGCTATTTTTATGCATTTCCACTGTATTCAGTATGCTGGATACACAACCCTGCTTGGCATGTTGGAGTACTGTCACTACATTAACACCAGTGAAAAGAAGTCCCACGTCCTTGGTGATTTCAGTTCCTTACTTGCAAATCATAACTTCTGGGCTTGTTGAACAACCACAGGATGCTAACAGACTGCAGGAGAAGGCTTTATTTGCTGTGAGAAGCTTGCATACTCTGAATAGGCCCTTCTATATGACCTTGTGAATGAAGCTGTGACACATTCATACAGTCAGAGACCAAACAACTACTGCCTATTAACACTGCAGTCATCACTATGCAGCTCAGTGGTGAGGTCAGATCTCCACCCCACACCTCCAGCAGAATCAAAGTGGTCCACCTTGTGAGTCAGATAAAGTCATCCTGCAGTAAGATAGAGCTCTGCCTCTCAGTTATTATCTGTATTAGAAAAGTGCTTAAAAACGAGGTGCCAAGGAGGGCAGTGGCCTACCAAATCTTTTTTTAAGCACTTTTCTGACTCATAAGGTGGACCACTTTGATTCTGCTGGATGAATTCTGTTGATGTTGCTTGGAGCCTTCTGGTTATCTTTGCAGAACCACAGCACAATTCTGTTTTAATCTAGCATGAATTTCAGGCAAATTAGTTTCAAGTAAAATAAAACTTGCAGCCTAAAACGGGCAAGCTTTTTTTTTTCCACTTTACTCTTTTTTTAGAAGAGCTTATCCTTAACTTGTAGGATTAATTATCAAACTGCACTAAAACAGATGGCTTGGTAGAAGAATGAGACAGTGTGTGTGAAGGGGGACAGCATCTGTAAGTACACGAAAACAAAGTCTAAAGGAATATTAATCAACGCTACTTCAAATAAAAGATCTGATCTGGAGTTGGGAAGCAGAATGGATTTCCTTCTCCTTTTCCACATCACCTTTTGCACTGCCTTACGAGAATCACAGGTCTGCCCTTTGAAGTCTGAAGCCACCAGCTTGGACTTCTGCATTAGAAAGGACTAATTAATCCAGCCTAGCAAAAAACATGTTCTGAGCTTGACAATGGCAGATAGCCATCCCAAGACAGGGGCTTCAGCCCCCTGTCACTGCTGCCTATGTTTATGAAGGCAATCATGGGAGCACTCAGGAGTTTCATTTGAGATCAGAACTCTCTTGTACTACATAATATGCAAGTTTATGGTCTGCCTTGAAGAGCTGGCTACAAACCAAAAAGCATGCCTCCGGCCGCTGCACAGGAATCTAAGGCAGAGCAACACACAGAAACCCTGCTCCATTCCGTGCTGAGTGACCAAACTATCACCCTTTTTTTTTTTCTAATCAAAGTAAAACAGTTCAAACAGCACTAGCAACCTAATTGATGTTTTACTTAGGTAAAAGAAAAAAAAAAACAGGAAAGAAATTCAATATAGCCTGAAGGGTACCAGGTTATTTTCTTATGCAGATCAAAATATTTGCATGTGGGTCTCAGCATCCCTTTACAGCTTACAACCAAATAAGACAGTAAATTGAGGGCAAGAGGGAAGAGAGAAGCAGGGATTACATTTTCCTCTGTGTTTATATACCACCTAGCACAGGCGGGGGTCTGCAATGTGGATCTTGGCACTATGATTAAACAAACAATACAAAAGCATTGTGTTAGTGGTTGAAAGTGCTCTTTACCTGCTGGAGGTTGACCTCTGCATCCAGTAGCTCCTCTACTGCAGATGATGGCATGGACACATTATGGTGGAGGAAGTCTGAGAACGTCTCATTGTCAACCAGGAAATCCCGAAGTTTCAAGTCTGGAAGTGATAAAACAAGCAACATTCTGGTCGGGGCAAAGCCAAAAGGAAACTCATGTGAGAGCCCCAAACAGGAAAAGCAAAGCTGACAAACAGGGAAGGGGGAATTACACAAACCATAGCACAAAGGGAAAAGAGGAGCTGCTGGCAAAGTGCTCTGGAACTTGGCAGCTTTCAGAGATGTCAATCCATGATGTCTTGATCTCAAGAAAAAAATAAAGAACCTTCAAAAACACCTCCCTTTAACATTGTTATTTCAGCTCAGTTTGCACATATATGCACAGAAGCAGCAAGGCACACCAAGCTGCTCCCCTGATCTGGGATGGAACCTACTCCAGCAGTAGCCTTGCACAAAGATTCGGCCTCGTTTAATCCCTGTGTTGTAACCAAACATAGGACTGAGCTGGTGCACGGACCACTGAATGATTTACTACCCTGTATTTAATTATGTTAATAGTAGATGTACTCTACCACAAATTTCAAAGTCTGACATATGCAGACACACAGATACGATACAGAATCACACACAAATCTAGGAAGCAATCTTAACCACTCAGCAAAATTTCTGGAAATATTTTTAAATTCCATTTTCTTTCCCAAAAACTTCACCTGCTGAAGCCACTGGCATTTCAGCTCTTGGCTTTGAAACAAATTTGTACCTCCACCACAGCAGAGGGGAATCATCTGGAAGTTATAATCCATGTACACTATCAAAGTTCACAAACCTGGAGATTAAACAACTGACCCTCACACTGGTTTGGGTTGTTTTGTTTGGGGTTGGTTTTTTTTGTTTTGTTTTGTTTTTAAAGAGAGAACAATGCGATCTTTACTATGCTTAAATAAGCAGCGATGGGGAAAGCAGCTATGCCAGGAGGAGCTGAGAGAGCAAGTTTCATGGTATT
>VZSZ01001804.1:307883-319431 GCA_013398815.1 Ibidorhyncha struthersii
AATTCCCCCCACCCTGATTCCTTGGTCACTTCCTAAATGCGCTGAACTCCCTAAACACTTCTGCAGCTTGTTTGTTTTTTGGTGAGATCATCAACAGTTCGGAAACTCAGATGGACAAAGGGGTAGCTGGCTAAAGGCACGCTGGCATGCAGAGATCAGATGTTTGATAGCTTTTTCATTTAATCATTTAACCCCCTTTAATATTTTTCAAGATCCTCTTAAAGGGCCACACTTTATTAAAAAAAATACCACATAACCAAACTATAATTCTCCTACTTTTCTGTTGCCTCGTTGTTTTGCTTTTGGGTTTGCCCAGGCTTTTTTGTCTGAGGCTTTGGTTTGCGTTTCTTTTGCCATATGGAAGCAGGATTTTCTTGGGGACATATTCTACAGGTAATGGCAGGAAAGCAACCTGAACTACATCGGGATTCCTGCTGGCCTATCCATAATCATGATGGGGAGTAACAAAGAGCCTGCCATCTTCACAGCTGTAATTAACCAGCCCAGCATTAACAGGGCATTTCTCCCTGGCCTTTCTGTCATGCCAAGCATTTTCTGACTTGATCAGCACTAGAATTCACTGAAAATTGAAGCTGCCTTCCAAGGCAACTCCTACAAATGTCTGAAGGAGTTTTCATCATCATCATTTGGAGGAAAACACGAAAGGAACAGAATGTAGTTACCAGAAATGCTTGTAGGACAATGCTTGGCTCCCAGCCAGCTGGTCACGAACCCATGCTCACTGGTCATAACCTTTGCCTGCCAAAGACCACACATTGGGAGCTCTGCAAGACCAAGGGACTGAATCCCAACACCGTGGTCCTGCTGCAATGCCCTAAGCAAACAGCCAGCCGTTCTCACCATCCATTTTCTCTCCCACCCTCTGGTCCTACTTCCAGCACTTGTGGCTCAGTGTCTTATGCAATCCCCCCTCTATCATGGAGGCATGCATAATGATTTGCACATGAAACCACAAAAGAGCACCAGACACTGCAATCAGTCTAAATTCCTGCCCTGGATACTTCTTCAAAAAGACAAGAGTTAACAGAGGTTTCCTCTTGAAAACAGCTATTCTACTCCAAGACCGCTTGCCCACTAGGGCCTAAGGAAATACAAGAGCATTAGTTAAAAGAACTCCTCTAAAAATAGAAAACAAAAGAAACAGTCTTTTGAAGGCTAATACCAAGCTTACCTAATAATGCAAACATTTGGAGTGGCAGAACACATTTTACAACCAGAGGCCTACTGCTGCAATACTTTCCTGCTATAAAAGCCCAGACACACTATCAAGTTACTCAAAAAACGTGAGGCAAAATATCTCAGCTCAAACATGATTTAACTCACGCATCTTCTCTCACACTTGAGACTGACCAAGAGCATTGGTGTGGTTCAGCTATTGCAAGCCGGCTGGCACAGCAGTGCAGCTGAAGCATCCAGACAGAAGACCGGAGAGAAGCCTCTCCACATACTTTCACTGACATGGACGTGCAGCCTCTCCCTTCCCTCTCCCCTTCATTTTCAACAGAGAACCAGGGGAGCCGCAGTCCCTCAGGCTCCCCTCACCACCACAGGGTATGGGTGCTGGTGGAAACCTCAGGTCAGGTCCCAGCAACTGAAACAAGCCCCAGGCACAAATACAGTGATGAACTCAAGGTCTGACTGAGCAACCATGCTCAAAGACAGTCCGATCTCATGTGAACTATCTCACTGATTCAGTGGTGGGATGAACATCTGCAGAAGAAATACTGAGGTAGTTTGTCCTCATGGTAGACTACTTTTACGGCTTCAGTCCTGACCCAAACGGAGCAACAACAGAACATCAGAGAATGTAAACAGAGGCTTTGCTTATAAACTGTGCAAATAACGACCAATGCCAGCAGGCCCAGTGGGGCTGAAATGCTTTTGTTCTGCCTAGCTCCAGCTTAGGCACTGTATTGCAAGAAAACAGGACACTGTCCCCATCCATATAAAACAAGCAGAAGAGAAGTCCATTTCCCACATGGGGCAGGGAGAAAGGTCCTCCCTACTGTCACGTAAGGAAGCCTCCAGCAGAACTGAGAGCTCCCAGAGCTGGAGGTCTTATGCCTTAGCCACAAAACCACCCTTCCTCTCTGAAGTCACAGGTCAGGATTAGACAGTTGCATGTGGCAGCATTTCACAGATACTGGCTTCATGAAAGGCACAGCTGTCCTCCATTTCCACACAGTTCAAACCAACCTTGGGGGCTGAATTCTGGGCATGGAAACCAGAAACTCATGGTTTTCAGATTGCAGAGTATCTTCTACAGGACTGATATACTGTTTTAAATCTTTAAGGTTTGCATTTTCATGACAGCTCAACCTTTTACAGCACCTTCATGACTGAGCACAGGGCTAGGCTGATCATCCCTTGCTTGAGAATCAAATCATGGTGACAATGGAAAAAAAAAAAACAGCTACTCGAGCTCAAGACATCCACATAAATTAGCAAAGAAAAACAGAACCTCTACACTTAATACAATTATTGGTTAAATTGAACAGCAAAACAAAAAAAGTCCATTATAAAAAAATTGCAGGTCAGTGCTATGTGGGGTCTCCGTTCCATGTAGATCAGAACTGAGGCACTGATTGTGTGGTGAAGAAAGTGTCCACGATCCATACATTCTCCACAGCCAGAGGTTTTTAGTGTCCTTGTTCTAGAAACACATCCCCAGTTACTTTCACAAGCTCAAGAGGTGGCTCAGTGCAGGAAAGAGCAAGAGAAACCGCAGCCGGGAAGCAGTTTTAATTTGCTGATCTTACTGCAAGTATGACCACAACAGGGCTCGCAGTAAGCAGCAACCATTTCCAGCAATACTGGGAAGATTCACAGACAAGTGGGACAAAAAAGCCTGTGGGGGACAGGTCAGGTCACAGAGCAAGACTATTCTCCTCAAACATCTCATTCTTTCTTGCTTCACTTGGAAGCAGAGGGCTCATACCTTCCTTCAGAAACTTAATGGTGCAGTGTCTTTTAAAATTAAACAATAGGGTAGAAAAACAAAACCCCACGGAAATTGTGGCTACAGTTTTCATATCCTGAACACTGCCTTCTAAAAATAAAAAGGCATGCAAGGGGTATTCCAACATATCTCAATCCACTGTAGAGTACAAAGCTCACCAGGTCTGACTTCAATTTGTGAGGTTTCTGCCCAAAGGGTTTGTGCCCATAATCTACCATAAACCAGTCTTTCAGCCAGTTTAAAACTAACAAGCTCAGTGAAAACAATGTGACAGTCAGATCTACCTGTTTACTTGCCATGCTGTAAGTCCCTACAAGGAACCAGGTGAAGGAAGAGGTGAAGAGGATTCATGCTATAAGTTAATCAAGAAGCTAAGAGGAAAGCAGGGCAGTGTGTCTCATCTACAAGTGTGACTATTATCTTCAGTGGATTTCACTCCCTACTGATGGAACATGCAAGGCAAGAAAACCATTATGTTAATTTCTGTACATCCATTGCGGTTGGAGGATTTACTAGCCTTTGGGTAAGCCTGTATTCCTCACAGCCAAGCATCAAGGCAATGGAGAAGCTGGTGTTAAATTATGACCCTTCATTTCTCATCACAGAGACTGCTTATAGGGCAACCCAATCATTTTCATAACAGCAGCATTAAGGCATCACAGCAAGATGAAACAACGAGACAGGATGGGGCATGAGAAGCTTTAGCTTTGTTCTTTGGAGTCAGCAGGTTTCTACAAGTGCCCAAAGGAGACAAGACAGACAAGTGGGTTCCCAGCACAAAACAGTCAGAGGCACCTGTCTCCACCAGTTACCAGAAGGAGCAAAGCAAGGAAGAGTGGCAAGTGAGCAAATAAGGTATTTTCTTCTCCCTGCACAGAGGTCAGATTCAGAGCTCCCAGTTCCCCACTCAGGTAAAATTGCACCTCTACAGCAAGGGAGGTGGGTGTGCAGCACCTCTGCAGTGCTCCCACGTGACGGCAGTAACTCAGACACCCGCACCAGCCTGATTGCAGAGCTGGCTGTCAAACCCGTGCAACACCACTCCAGAGTGTCTGGACACGACCAGAGGCCAAGGTCACGAGGGTCCCTGGTGACACAGGCCTGCTTCACCCAGGGCATCGCTTAAATTACTGGTCATACTCCCAGCAACAGGAGTTTGTGCAAGACACAAGCACATAAAGGGGCTGAAGCTGAGACCAAGAACTGGAGCTTCAGCAGCTGAAAGCATTTACTGGTAGCACATGAGACCACTACAAGGGCTCTGGCTAGAAACCTGCCTTGGCTTTCAGCAAACCATCACACAGTGAGGCGACCACGGCAGGCAAACCAAGCGCTGCTGCAGAATTACCTCGTACACTGGAATTCTGTATTAATTTTTCAATGAAGTATCTGGGAAGTATTCTGCAGGAATACAAGACGCTTGAACACTTCAGCTGATTTTCAAGCTCATTACCCATCACTGATTTATAGACATAAGGCATCTGAAGCAATTTCCCATGGAAATAAAAATGGGCTTTCAAACAAGTTCAACAGTGGAACCGAAGACTGAACGACTTGTGAACTGCTGGTCATCCAGAGGAAACAGGGATCTCCTAATGCAGAAGCCTGTTACAGCATTGTACCCTACTGAGCCAATGACCCCGACCTACGTGTGAAAAGCAAACGTTTCAAATGGGCCAGTGCTGGGCTTGGCAAGGCAGCAAATTTTCATCTGCCCTCATTATATTCCTAACTTTGGACAATATGTCCAGAAAGCATGATAAAATAACTTTTTTTTTTTTTAAGAAATTACTATGTTTTAATTTTCTTTTTCCTATGAGGCGCTCTTCCCCCTGTGTGGTGGGAACAGCTCTCAGAGCTGCCTGTATCCCTGCTGATACTGGCAGGAGCTACAACTCTCCTCTGAACAAGTTGGACAGCCATACCCTGATTTGCTGACAAGAAATCAAGGAGCTCAGCAGGCCTGTTGTGCAGGATCGGCTAGTGTGAAAATACAAGCCTGATCTGCTTGCAGTTGAAGGGCTGTTCTTTCTGCTGCCATGGCTTGACCTGTTTTTATGGTAGGCCACAGCTCCCTGCTCTGTGTCCATCAGGCATGTAACCCTGCTGCCTCTGCAGACATTCGATAATTCCCAAGTGAGCACCTACTTAACCAGAGCCCATCGTCTTCATATAGTTGCCATGCCAAATAGTGATGTGAGTAGAGAGGAGGCAGCCTGCCAGCCACCTCCAGCAGTTAGGATCTCTCCTGGGGAAAAGGAAAACGTTGTGCAACAGGCCCAGGCCTTCCCTCTCATCTTGGGACAGCAGACACTGGGACCACCTCCATTCCTCTACAAGTCCCCATTTTTGCTTAAAAGAGCTTTTTAAAAAAAAAAAAAAAAGCAGCCGGCACAGTCACTATGGCAAAAAGCACAGCTGACACCATGTACTGGTGCATGCATGAGACCAGTCCTCAGTTAGCCTTTACTGGCTGTATGGTGGCTTCATGGGTACAGAGCCCACTTAGGCCAGCTGAGATCCCACCTCAAACCTGCATAGAAAGTCAGCAGCAAACACAAGGCTCATGTCTCTCTTTGGGTAGTACTTTAAGTCCCAAATGCTGTCAGGCTCCCTCCTGTACAACACACACAACAACACAAAGACTGCATCAGAAAGCAAAGACCACAGACTGGTCACCAGCGGTCCTGCCAACAAACACAGCCGGCAGAGCTTCTGTCTATGAAGGGACACACCCAACCACCTCCCGAGGCCCTTTGTAAACCCACAGAAGATACATTCTCACGCCTTCCCCTGCTGCAAGCCAAATTCTGATATCAGCACAGACAACTGTGAAATACAGCTTGCCAATGAAGAAATAGAAAAAAAGTATTCAGGCTCCTAACAGTACAAAAAATGAAGCAGGCTTAAAGCAAACATCCTAAGTATCTTCACTGGATTGCTTTAACATGGAAATCCCCAAAAGAGCTCCAAATCGCATGGAAGTTACAACTGTTTGAAAATTCTCCTGCTAATTTTCACAAAATAAGGACAAACTGCAAATTTCTCAGCCTTTGAATTGACTTGTCAGCCACAGAGATGAGAGACCTTAGATCTGACAAGATACAATACTTTATTATTGCAACAAAATTGTTTTCAGGAGTGGTATACAGAACGCATTTAGGGCTGGTACAGGCTATGGGGAAGGTCTCCAAAGGTCAAACCCAGCTCAGAGATACAGAAGTGCTTCTGAAGAGGCAGAAAGTAAGGGTTTGCTGTTAAGACTGGATTTTTACTGCACTAAGAACATTATGCCCTAGATAATAAGCAGGTTTTAGATGTTTCAAAACATCAACTCAGACACAGTAAAATACATTAAAAAAATAAAAATCAATAGACAGACTGGAAACCAAACACCTCGGTCACATTCAGCCATATACCACTACTCTAATGGCAAACACTGGTGGGAGCATACAAGCAATGACATTATGCTATTAAAAAGAATGGAGCTAAACAGAAGTTGAAAGTATGAGCTGTGACCAAAAAGGACCCCGTTCAGAATTCCCTGTACTTGAGCAAGTGACCTTAAATTCAGTGGAAATTCAAGTCACAGGAAAAAGCAGGACTGGGCATTTTAATCAAATTATTATTACTAACAGCAGAAGGGTTTTCATGAGCTGCCCACGCAAGCACACATCTGGGAGACTGCTGGTTAAAATACAAACAGAAGACATCGACATCAGAACCAATGCTAAGCCCCAAAACAAGCAGGCAGAGACACCCCAGCAGTATCATGATACTTGACACTTATCAAAGCACCAGCTATCCAGTTTGAGAGGCTTCCCCACAAAACTGGCATGGGTAATGATGAACCTCAAGCAAAATGGCAGGCAGAGCTGCCCAGCATCAAAGTGCCCTGACTGTCCTGTACTTATATTTGTTTCACCTTACATAAAGGCTGATGAGAAGAGAAAAAAAGCCACCCGTCCCATGGGTGTTAAGCCTCACCCTGCCACAGCTCACTTCTTCTCACTCATCACAGATTTGGGGAACCTGACTCACATCTGATTTCTTTTAAAGTTTAACACAGTATCAAGTCTGCAGTCAGCAGATCATAGTGGCTCTTGATTCTCGTACATTCATACTTGGCACTTCTGGATTTAGTGCCAAGTCCTAATGCCCCTCATCAAGCACAAAACAGCAGCAACCACCTCCAGAACAAAGGGTCAAACCAATTCAAGAGGTAGCAAAAAAATGCTAAATATTATCAAGGATAAGACAATCACCACAGTCCAATTAGTTTAAGCAGAAAAACTGTCTACTTATGCTGAAAACGTACCTACAGCTAAATTATTTCAACCTCCCATGATTGCTCCCTACGTTTCAATTTAGTTGGTCACTGGAAAGTTATCCTTATGGATAGTATTTTGGTTTTGCTTTTAAGGCTCAAGTCCAAAGGAAGGGGGAAAAAAAACCCACCACTTCAGCACTGAAACAAGAGATTGTTTTCTCTGCCTACTTTAGAGCAACCTTTGCAACCATTCAGCCTCTTCACTAGTATAAATCAGACCGTTGAGCAACAGCACTTCCAAATAGTTAAAGAACTTTCTCAATCTTTGGGAAAGACTGAAAAGTGGATGCTTAGTAGATAATGGATTGTCTAAATTCACATAAAGTCTC
This sequence comes from Ibidorhyncha struthersii, assembly GCA_013398815.1. Taxonomy (NCBI): domain Eukaryota; kingdom Metazoa; phylum Chordata; class Aves; order Charadriiformes; family Charadriidae; genus Ibidorhyncha; species Ibidorhyncha struthersii. Next base: position 315,523 of record VZSZ01001804.1, read on the forward strand.
GGCTAGAGATTCTCTCTCTTGTATCCTACATGTGACACTATACCGCTGGTTCACATCAGGACGCTCCAAACAGACCCTCTGCCTTGGTAGTCTGAGGAGCTCATGCTTCAGGTTGGTGTTCTTCTGGACTGTCAATATACTAACCATTCCTTCCCTTCAGTATTGATATAACTTGCTGGCTGAAAATACACCTCAAAATACTTGCACCAGCATCAGTGTCCGCTGTGTTTTATATAGAGGACAGGAATACTCTGGTAGACACAGAAAAGACTAGTGCCTCTTGTTGCTTTAGGAACCTGGTCCTGTGTACCAGAGTCCCAAAGCAGTGCAGTTAACCTGAAGAAACCTGAAGGTGTACTGCTGGAGAGGCCTTCTGCATTAATTATATGGATGCTCTGGTAACATTTTTTGGACTTCCTTCAGGTAGCAGTGAGAGATAACATGAAAAGGAAGGAAAGAGACCAGGTAGCTGAAGACACTTGTGGTCTTGAAGGGCTGCTCCATTGTCTTGATTTCTGTTCTCTGACTTTACAGCACACTTTTCATCTCCTGCTGGGCAGTGGGCAATTATGTGAACAGAGCAGGATAATAACATAGGTGAGCAGGGATATCTGATGGTTGCTGACCATGTTGTCACACAGCTGTGCCTTTGCTACGAGGAAAGTTGTTGGGACAACACGCTTTCATGTCTGCATCTTGTCTCAAGTGGAAAAGCACTTTTTCCCCCCCCCCNGTTCTGAAGTAGTATTTTGTTGGGTAGACAACAGCTGCTGTTTTCCTAAACAGCTGGCTGGTACAAGTCAGAACAAGCACTCAGACTTGAGATACTCCTGCCTTTGCAATAAGCTGTCTTTGCCATCAGCAAATCCCCTCCTGGCATATATGTATACTCAATCAGCCTCAGATATGGTCCAGTTATGTTTCAGCTGCACTTGCTGAAGAACTACAGGGAAAGGACCTCTGGATATGTAATAGTTTATCCTTATTAAGTTCTGTCTGGCTGTAGTCATGCAAACCTTCTGCCAGTGTCAACCTAAAAAATGCCCCTAAGGAGTAACTCAGGTAGTATTTGCCTCTAAGATACATTTAGAAGAACAGAAGTGTTTGGGGGAAGACGAGCCAGACAAAACCCACAGGAAAGAGTATTTATTTAAAATTCCTTAGAAGGGTCTTTTATTGCACCATCATTCAAACTAAAACTAAATTAAGAGGGGAATGAAACTTTGGCTGTTTACAGAAGATATGTGTCATATCAGCCTGAATCTCCTCCACATACAGCTTAGTGCTGCCAGATCAGCATAAGAAAAGCTCGGGCAAGATCTTCAGCTAACAGATGAGCTACCTTCCACTAAATTATTTTCAGAGCTACACCAGGTTTTTCCGTCAGCTGAGGATTTCATGCCACACAGGCATAAGCAATATGTAGTTTTAACAAACTCAGTTCATTAGTAACACTTAGTTAATATCTAAAAATACGTATAATTTCTTTTCTTATTCTGCAGCTTTTGCATTTAATTTCAAAGGATCTTTCCAGAATTCTGGAAACAAAAAATACGCAAAGTATGATACAAGCAGAAAACCTGTAACCTGAACTAAAAACATATCTCAAACAAGATACAAGCACTACTTGATAAGACACAGCAACACCAAAAAATCCCCTAGGGTTGGAAGTTTGTTGAAGCTGCAAAGAAATTTAGCAACAGGTAGGAGAATATGTTGTTTGATTTTAGCCAAGATCCTGGCATTAACACTCACTTATTTTATGACAAAAAATATTTAAATAGAACAGCATCTGTTTCCCATGAAAAAGGCTGCCTACAAAAATTGAACTTCCATGGATTTAAAAATAAATAAATAAACAAATAAATCAGTCAAGCAGTGCTCTATCCTCTTGCCTGGTTAAAAATGAACTTTTATTCAACATCAACAATATTTCAAAGTCATCACATTTTACTGCATCCTGACTACATTGAAAACTGCCATATCCTACTGTGATTCAGAATGAGGGCTGTAGTTCCTTGGCTGCTGTTTATTTGTTTTGCTCACAGGAATGCTGTAAGAGTTAGGTAATAAGTGTTCGTAATGCACACTGAAGATGAAATGTATTATTACTAGAGAAGGCTCCAAAGCTGAATATTAACTTGAGAGATATGGGAAGTCAGATCCAAACGAGGCACTCTGGCTTTAGTACCAAGTCAGACACAGAAGTGGACAAGGCTTTTTCCAACTGTGGCAATTTCACAATCACCACTCTCATGAGAGCTCAGCCCCATGGAAGTCCCCTGAGAAAGCTGAACTTTTCACCAGATGACGGTGGTACAAATTTCCCAGGGGACTACTTACACCAAGCTCAATGTGGACAATCTCTATCCTGCTCTCTCAACCAAGCTCAGGACTGTAGCTTAAATAAACCAAACGTAGTCTTCAACAATCAGGCAATTTATTGAGATTCTGAGATTAAAAGTCACTGAGAAGAAATCCAGAAATGGTGTCAGAGTGCAAAACACAGACAATAAATGCAAATTGAAGTTAACAGAGCATAAGTTTTCAGCAACATACTGCTGGTGTTAGCAAGCTGTACTGATAAGGTTGCCTACAAAAAGATGGAGATAATAGGAGAGTGTGAAAGGTACAATTGTTTACTTAACACTCTCCATTTTATTCAGGGATTCAAAATAAAAGTCAGTGTTGACAGACCAGGTTGAAGAGTTTTAAGAGCCTAAAGAAAGCACCTAGAACTTGTTAATACTGTCCTGCTTCTGCAGCACACATCGATATTACTTATACTGTGACAAGCACAGTAAGCAATTATTGTTTTCTTTATCATTGTGGCTTTATCTAGACAAGTTAACAGCAAGATAAAGACACTGCCTTTAAGGTATAGTGATTTGGTATCTGTTGGAATAGCTGTGTTGCTAATTGTAGATATGGGCACTGCTGGCTTTCCTGCCTGCAGTCAAACCATTAGCTGGCACCATCAGGTTAGCTGGTCTTAAAGTAACCACATTGCCAGTGCAGCCCTTCACCAGTGCAGACCAACGCTGACATGCTTGTGGTTCTCCTCAGGTATTTTTAACAGGGTTCATACAGTCTTCTGTAACAGGATTCTCAGAGATGTTTTTCTCAAGCTCGTGTCACCTAGTATAGTGCAGACACTCCATCAAGGCCAGATTTAACATAACACTGCATGGTTGTTTTCAATTCCACTTCCAAAGGGGTTTCAGTCTTTCCCTCCCACATCCATATGCACCCACCTAAAATGCAAGCTGGCATAATTCTAAACCTCTCACTTCAAAAGCATCTCAGCAGAAGGGAAGTTCAGACCAAAACCAGCCACCAAAGCCCAGTTCTGCAGAATCAGAAGACAGTGATGCACATTATGCTGTATCTGTTTACCCATCTCAATCTCTAAGCAAAGTCATGTAATAACAGTGCTGTTACAAAGAAACCTCTGAAAGTTCATTGCCAGCCCCATGGGAAGTAACTATGATTCTCCTGGTAAAAGATATAATGCTGCAGCATTTGTGCCTAAACCTCTATCAACATCATTTTATTACTTTAATCTCATCTTTGGCTTTAAAATATTAAGGAAAGCAGAAGTAGACTCTATTGAACTGTGTGAATGTGTAATTCAGCAAATACCACGCTACCTCACTAATAAAAGCTACATAGCTAACTGCCCAACACACAACTTGGGACCCACACTGCTATAGGAAATCTTCTCTACCTTTGTGTATCTCTTGACTGTCAGCCTCTCAGTTTCAGTTTAGGACAGAAAAAATAACAGACCCATTAGATTCACACAGAGACTTTGTCCACTACCTGTAGTAAAGGACTTAAAGTGCCCTTCCAAGAATGTTTTGGAAAGGTTTTTCCAGAACATCTGCAGTTGCCTGCAGAACTTACAAA
>VZSZ01001804.1:327977-345649 GCA_013398815.1 Ibidorhyncha struthersii
CAATGTGAAAAGTGGAAGGGCTCACAAGAATTCATGGTGACTTATTACATACAGTGATGAATGTAACAGCCGTTTCTCAGAGTAAAGCAGGAATCTGCCAGTTTTAAGTCAGGTGAGTTACGCAGAAAACAGTTTAACAGCACACCTTTTTCAATTACATTGCTGCAAACATTAGTTTTTCAGTAGATATTAAAGTCACTTTTTGTCTGATATTTTTTCCCCCAAATGAAGTGCATTTTGGATACCATAAAGGGTCACAGGAACAGAAAAGAAAAGTCAAGCTCTACAAGACAAAACTCAGCAATCTCGCTCAGTAGCATCAAAGATGTCTTCTCTGGCTGGTCTGGTGAAAGCCGTGTAACTATCACTTAAGAGCCAGCAAGATTTTCCCTGTGTTTTCAGAAAAAGGTTCCTCACGCTAAGCCAAGCTGCTAGAAGAAGAATCCTGACTGGAAAGTCTGACCACAGAAACAGCTCAATCCTTGGTTCTTCTTCTCCTCAAACACAACAAAAAATAGAACGGAAAGTCTTACATGTTTGTCAAAAAAGACTGTAACATTAAAATACTAAGGCTATCTGGAGGCTACAAAGCACTTGCATGCAGCTCTGTCATTGCTATCATCAAGCATTACCTGCAAGTGATTTCATAACAGCATACAGTACTGCCACTACAGATAACAATCCTGTTTCCCTTAAGGCATCCACGGGGCTGCCACAGAGTTCACCATGAACTCAACATTTCCTTCTTTCTATCTCTGCTCACAGTTCAGCAAAAAAATGTTCCACTATACAACACATCCATATCCGTCCACATATGAGTGAATGTTCAATGAAACCAATCCAGACTTAAATGAAATATAGTTACCTGTTCTCAGCAGCTTTTAGAAAAATGGAGAGAAGTTAACCATAAAAAGTTAAATTAAAAGTTGCCATATGCCCTACACTTTACAATTCCCGATGACAACATAGGGATAAGACAGACAAAACAACATCAGTCAGCATAAGTGGGAAAGAAAAAGGGCTGCAGGGGAAAGACTTAAAACTCTGCTTGTGACACCAGGGTGCCACAGCAAAGGATTTACAAGGAGGCTAATGACTACCAAGCCCAATCTAAACAGCTCTATGAAAAGGCAGTTCTTGATAGGTTTGAGTTTATACACAGCACTGCCACAGCTGAGACAAAGTACCTTAGAGGCTGCTAGTTATTTACACCAGCTGAGCAGACTGCTTATTGCTTCTCTTCAGCTTCATGTTCACATTACAGGTATGTCTTCTAATGCCACTGGGACGTTCAGTCAGAAAAGGCAATTCAAATGTCATGCAGCAAAGTATGAGATTTAATTTAGGGAAGCTTCAATTACCCTGTTAGGCAGTACATGGGACTAGCAGTGTCCAAAGTGTAATGGGAAACTGCGAACATTAACAGTTCAGCTTTGAAAGGATCCTTGCTAGCTTGAAAGCCTAGTAAGCAGCATAAAATGGCCCAGCCACTGCAAAGAACCACAGGGTAAGTGCTGTTAAGAGCTAGTTCTTTACCCATTTTAAGAATTAAACACTTCAGAGTGACCTCCAGAATCATGTTGTGCTGACCCTTAAACCTTACCTTGCAGTAATCAGGCAAAGGAAAGATAAACAAAAAGCTCTTCCACAGTCAGCTAATTGCAGTAAAGGCTGTCACCAATCAGTAAGACAAAGCATGTTGCTAATAAACAAGTCATGCTTCCTAAATCAAATGGCAACCAGAGACCTCAAGATTGTCATTTGCAGAGCAACAATAAGCTTTCTTTGAAAGAAAAGCAGAAATGCACCCATTGAGGATGTAAGGAGAAAAGTAGAATAGTTTTTCCCCACAAACGTATGACTGCTGAACCTACTGAATACAGAGTTGACAGTAACGGTTAGAAAGAATACAATTGGTCTTCTGCTCTTTAACGTGATACATTAACCCACATTACTGCCTGAAAATGAGATTGCTTTCTTACAGAACTGAACACTGCTTTCTTTTTATGCTAAGTCACATACAGATCAAAAATGAGAAATAAGACTTGAGTTCTGTGTGAGTTTTGCAGACTTGTCACAGTTCTACAGCAAATTCTCAGTTAATGCATTACAAATGCAAAAAAAATAGAAACAGCAAGAAAAACAGCAGCGGCGTACAGTCCTGGAGCAACATTAACATGTCAGAACACGCTGCAGTCCCCAAGGTGGAAGGAAAGGAGCCATAAAAGCTTCCTTGAAGATTTCTGACTGAAGTATGCAACCACTGCCCCTGTTTCTTGGCAGCTGCATTATTACCGTCTAACCATGAAACAACAACCATTCTGGGTGCAGCTGCTGTGTTTGGTACTTACATTCATGCTGCTCGTAGGGCGGATATGAAAGTCTTACAGAGATCAGGATGAAGAAGATAAACAGAGGCCAGGCAACTTCGATCAGCAGCTGGAACTGGAAACAATAAAGACAAAGCATTAAGATGTCATACTCAAAATACAGGACAGAACAGAGGTTCCAGGACAATCCACTTGCAAGACAGGACAGTTTTGCAAGCTCTGCCCCCCTTGGCTTTGCCTGTGCATTCCAGGACCAAGGAGTTTGTTCCTCCAGCTTCAGAGGATAATCTGCAAAGAATTACAGGCTTTTCTCATTGATATGTGCCAGTTATGGGACTAAACTGGATGCACTTAAGGGCTATTTTTGTCTTCTTTTTATAGTTTTGTCCCCTGACTTAAAGGAACCTCCCAATGAATCTTCTGAGCAATGAGCTGAATTTTTGGCCTCATGTTTTAGAGGCAGTGGGAAGTACTTGCATCCCATTCTCACAGTACACCATTGAGCTTCTACCCTAATACATCAGGCATGGAAATTGTGCTGGAGCATAGCTAGACCAAATCTTTGCATTTCAGTGCTGCAAAGTATGGTATCAGGAAAGCAGAGCTACTAAGATTAAGCTCATACCTAGTTACTGCTTGTTCTAATTTATGTTTGTAACCAAAGGTAGGCACCCACTGTTTCAGGGTACCTACAGATATGCAGTAAGTGTCAGGTAAAGATACAAAGAACTTAGTTATTTAGAGGGACTAGACAAGAATATAAGAAAGGCCTGCTATTAAATGCAGAGCATTTTTTAGACAGGAAATTGAAGCACAGAAAAATTCACTGAGATGTCCCACAGAAACGTGGGCAAAGCAACACTTCAGCCTAGAGCTTGAGACACAAGCTGAGGTTTCCCAGGCCTGAGCTTCACCAGCCACACCCTTCCTTTCCCACTCCAGAAAGGCTGCCTAAACATGCATTTTAGGTAAGCCATAAAACAAGGAAAAACTGAAAGCTTTTTACGCTGCTACTTCTTACGTTCCTCCTTTGCAAGAGGGAAACCAGAGTGTTTTCTCAGTCAAGTAAAAAGAAATCTTTTCCCCTTCTTTCCTGGAAACCCTGCCTTTTCTAATAAGGTATCTACATCACTCTTACTACAAGCCATACAGGATAAGACCTGCACCCCAGTGGGAGAGAAAATACACACACACAAATGTGTTTTCCTGTGTTACACTATTAACAGCAAAAATTAGGCTCTTGATACTCAGCACAAGGCATTCCATGCAAACTTTTAGGTGAGACTTCTAGGTGACTACTGTACCTCAAAATAAGCTCACACCGTAAAAACAATGCATTAAAACATGCATTAAAACAAATGCCACTTGATCCAGCAGAGGAAACCATCTAGGATGGCTCTTCACAGATACCTTTAATGGCTGACATCCAATCAAATGACAACCCTAACCAAACATCAGTCTCCCAGGCACTCCTGGTAACAGTGCCAAGCTCTGCAGCATGAGTTTGGGATATTGTTGCCCACCCATTATTTTCATGCACATATGGTATGACTACTAGGTAAGAAACTCCATTAAGACAACACTAACAAAGATGCCAGGAAGATGCCTCAGTATCTTTGGTCTCTGTTTTTACAATAAACAATGCAGTGGAAGCACACACAGAGCCATTAACAGCTACAGCCTTCTTCCTTCTGCATTAAAGAGTGGTCTGGCTCCCAGAGGTCAGAGATGCTCAGAGCTGGGACACCAACAAGTTGTCTACTCCTTCTCTTTTCAGGATTCCCTCATAGCTGCTGCCAGGATGGCATAGCAGGACTTTTCCTCCTCTGGACAAAAAGGTGGCTGTGAAACCAGGACAAGCCATTCCCTCCGCCAGCACTGATGGTCGTACTCTGGCACACATCACAGCCCTCTGCCACTCTGACTGTAGGCAAGGAGGATGCACCTCAAGGGACTGCCAGTAACACACTGTTTAGGGAAAAGCAGCATCAGCTGGGCTTGTGGAGGCTTCTCGGGGTGACCAAGGTGGCCAGACAGCAGTTGCAGGTCTGCGAGAGGCTACAGAACCAGCAAGAAAATGCTGCCCTTGAGATAAAGCCCTGGCTTGCTTGCAGAAATACCAGCCCCAGCCACACCATGCTGGAGTGGACAGTAGTGCCCAAGTGGCCCTGTTGTTGAAGGGGAGCCTGGCCACCTGCACACGTAGCTCCTCTTTTGCGTGCCTGATTATGGTTAATTACACAATCATGAAGGTAACCAAATGTGGGCCGCACGCTCAGCACTGCATGCCTCTGCACACACAACATGTCTAACTTTGCAGATTGACAGGCTCAGGGAGGACAGAAGAAGGAGGGATACAGCTTGGGCTGAATGAGTTGTACCTTTACAGCTGAAGACTGCAGCATCACAGCAGTCAGTGAAATACTACTTAGAGGCAGCTGGCAACTGCTGCACCAGAGGCTTAAACAGGGTCAGGCTCCATGTGTCAGTAGCATTTCCATAAAGTTTGGACTCCTTGGCCAGCCTCTTATGCTGTTCAACAAAAACTGAGTTCTCTTCCTTTTGCTCCTAAAGGTCAGTAGGTTCCTCACCCAACTGCTTCCTGACCTTCCTGTGACAGTGCTTTTCATCCACTGTGTGGCGTTTGCAGAGGAGGACACAGAGACACTAAAGGGGACATGTCTCACTCAGGTTCATAATAAGTAGATACTGAAAAATCTAGTCTCCTCACCCACTTTTGTGTTGCAGCTACTAGACCAGCCTTGTAAATAGTGAAATGAATCTTCAAACCTTCAGCCCCTCTGCCACCACTGCTCTGTCTGGAGTTGAAGGATGAACATCCCATTTGCACAGAGCAGTTGAACTCAGAGGCAGCACCTGGCCAAGAACAAACTGCTCCTAATTTTACTGAGGCTAGTCCCTGAAGCATGCCCAATTTATACCAGTTGGCTGATGATGTAGGATACCATTAAATATTGAAATCTGCACTGTGTCAACAGGAAATCTGTTGAGCAAGAACTAACCAAATTATCATCTCGCTGTCAACCACCCTCCCCAACCGTTATGGTCCAGTTTCAATGCAGGGAGCTACCTGACCAGTCTCTCCCTGCGAATTTGAGGCGTCTCATATGTAAGACAGCAGGGAGAGAGAAGTGTTTTTACACAGTGACCCCTGAACGCGATTTTTCTTTCCTCCTCTCCCCCCTGTAAACTCCTTCCCCCCCCCACTCTGTTGGTGCTGTTGGAAGTTATCCAGTACAAAGTAACGCTCCAATTGCACACGTCAGGCTGAGCTTTGAACCCAGCTTTCGCAATGCAGCCCAAACTCACAGCAGCCAAGGAGAGGGCTCAGTGGGAAGCGAAGGCTAGCCTACGCTTCTTGTGGGAAGAAGGGTAAGGATCAAACCATTTCTGGGCTACAGCTTCAGTAAGTACAAATGGGAGAGTGCCATCACCAGCACATCCAGCTCAAGGACACTAGTCTTGTAAGAGTAAAGCAAATAGATGAATGACTGTGCAGCCATGATAACAGCATGGGAAGAACAGATACTCTGCTACTTTTCTGCCATTTTCTGTCAAGTCGCCTTCCCCTCCTGACATCTTCAGGTAAAGCCTAAATGGGAACCATTAAAGAGAAAAACCCTGCAGATACAGGGACTCCACAAAAACAAGCAGTCTGAGGCCTTCATTGCGAATTAACCAATACCAGTGTGGAAAAGTGACTATGAGCAGCTTCACACCCTTTGGGCTACTTGATGGGAAACCAATACAGAAGCTGCCAGAAGGTACTGAGAAATAGCTGAGCAGATCCAAGATCATTACGAAACTACAAGCAGGAAGATCTTTTTCACTGACACACGCTTAGCCTACCATGTTTTTGTGGCATCGCCAAAGGATACAAATGCACATCTGCAACCCAGCAGGTTAGCATACAGCTTCCTTGACAGGACATGTGCACTAGACTCGGATGTCTTTAAGTAGCCTTCAAACCTAATGCATTATTTTCAGAAGACCCTGACCAAAAAAAGCCATCAGCCTCTGTGTAAAACTCATCTCCTCTGAAATCTGCTCCTGGCCTAACCAGTTTAAGCATTGCTCCAGAGGATCCATTAATGTCCCAGAGTTCCCCTAAGAGCCTAGGTTACATGGGCAATATCTGAGAACAGCCTATCCTTTCAGGAGCTGTAGCCAGTTTTGAGACTACCTTCCCCAGATCCATTGCAACATTCTTCTAAATTATGAGGCTACTCACAAGGTCAGGATGCTGCCCCATACATCCAGACAGAAGACAGCCTCACTCCTTGCAGCTGACACAGCCCACAGCCTCTGAGCTGGGCAGTCTTGTCCTTGGAGACAAGGCACCCACGTTAAGGACAGAAACATGCAAATCACAGAAATTCCCGCCATCACTGGCAGCTCTGTAACCACAGAGTATACAGGAAAAGTCAATGACGCCACAAGTCCCCTTTGTCTGGTTTTAGTGAAGAATGGACTAATTCCAGCTCTGAATTCACTGGACAATTCCCGTGAAAACAAGCCCCAGACACCTGAGAAAAGACTTCAGACACTGTCTCCATCTCCAGTGATGAATATGATAGCCTTCCCTCCCTTGTGACTCCGAGTTTCTAAAACAACCCAGCCCCAACCAGCTGGCAAGAACCCTGACATTTGCAGGGTGCAGAAAAAGCTTATCAGAGAGACCACTTTCCACTCACCACCTCAGTAACTCATGTTCCCTTCACATTCCCTACTCATACCTCCTCAAGGTCAGATGTAACAGGACAGATCCTCTGCACAAGCCTGTTGTACAGGACGTGCCCTTGTCCGACACAGTTATCCCTTAAATCCCTGGAGGGGAAATAGCACGTTTTCTCTGGCTTTTAGCTGTCTGCAGGAGTTAGAGCATCCTGTGAGGTCTCATTAATGCAAAGACAGAAGAATTTTAAGAACACCATACTGGATTCATGCTCCTGTCCTTTTGTCTGAACAGGTACATTCCCATTCTGCTAACAGATGGCAAGGTCAGCCCTTTAATTTATCAGAACACACCTTGGTAGAAAAATACAAGTTGTCTGGATTTGTCTCCATGCCAATAGAAGAACACGTCTCATCTCAGTCACTTAAACTATACCTCCTGTTTTAAAGTTACACAACATACTTAGGTTCTTCTCCCTGATTAAAGAGATTGAAGATGGCTGCTATTGCCTCCACCACTTCTGCCATTAGGAAATGGCAGAATTTTGTTGCTGTTGTTGCAGCTTGCAGAGCAGGTCATAGTGCAGGTTTTCATTTTACATCTTCCTGGCTGCACACAGCAGACACACACTCTCTCTGCCTGCTCTGACATGAGTGTTTCAGTACTCCGACACTCTCACACTGGGATTCAGGACAGAAGTCTTGAGCACTTTCAAGCCTTCTGGTTTCTGTTCACCTATAACTCTCTCCAGTTTGAACTGGGTCTTTCCAAAGGCAGACTAGTTGCTCTACCAGAGACTACTAGAGGCAAAACATTAAGATACAGGATATTTCCCTGTTTTGCTTGAAAAGTAAGCTACAAGGCTACAATGTAGACCTCAAAAACCCCTTTGGCTAATACTTACCGTCTGTCTTCTTCTGTAGGTGAAGTTCTTCCACAGCAGCAATCCCAGCTGCGTCCAGAAAGCCATCTTCCTTCAGCAAAGCCTAGGAGCTCCCTTTGTGCAGCAGCAGTGGCAGTACACAGCAGAGATGTCGTGGCTGGGCATTAACTGGCAGGGGGAAGAGTTGAAAGGGAAAAGCTGTGTCAGTCAGAACAGAAAAAGCAACAAGACAGGGAAAGGCAGAGGGTGCACTCTGTGACCCCACGTAACCCTACAGCCCCCCACAGCACTCCCCACCACTGCCTTCTTACACCATGCACTCTGGCCAAGTCTCATGGGTCTCAGTAAGCTCAAATTTAGACTCACTGTCTCTTACCTCAGAGCTCCAAGGCACAGAAGAATGCAATACCCTCAGGACAACAATTTTCTTCCTTCCTGCCCAAAAATTCCAAGAGCAAGACCAGCCCAGAACAAGAAAAAAAAAAAAATCATAGGTTTGAAAGCTGAATAAGAGACCCCTCTGAATGAGACTGAACTGTACAATTCAACTTTTTTAAAAAAAAAAAACAAAAACAAAAACACAAACAACTATTCTTTCCATATTTACTTTTATAATGGTGAAAAGCTTTCTGCCAAATTAGGAAAGCCTTCATTTTGAAGTCCAGTCAACACCACCACTTGTAGGAGAAAATGCTATGCACTTAACAGACAAGGGAGAAACATCCATTTCCTTGAAGGTAAGTGACTAAGAATCACCCTGCAGCCTTTTATATTTGGGTAGAGCGAATGGAAAATTGCTGTTGAGTCAGTGTTCAGGTCTTGCAACCACTTGGCCTCCGACACTGTTGTGAATTGGGTGCATTCAGTATACACCTTGTGAGAGTATGAGAAAGTATAAAGGGTTAAAAACACATTCATGTCTTTGGTGGTTATTAATAATAGCACGGTATGGGCTTGGGTACAGACAGACTCCCAGGAAGACTCAATCAAATGGAAAGGTGATCTTATAGCACATTACTTAGACTTCATTAAACCTTTTTTCCAGAATTAATTTGGCATAATTTAATTTACTTTTGAGTTTAAGGCCACTATAGTTTAAGAGTAGTTTCATTCTGAGTAAATGTCCACACAGGAATTTAGTTAATCCACATCAAATTAATTCTGATTTATGTACATGAATGCACTCTGTTGACAGGCTCCATGTTAACAGGACAGCTAGCAGCCAATCTAAACACACAGTGAGAGAACCATTCCCTCCAACATCTGTGAAACTGGGAACACACATGCTTTTGATTCTAGTGTCCCACATACCAGTACCCTAGTCCTATGATTCAGAGTTGCATGCCTGATTGCAAACTGCATTGAAAAGGTTCTCAAAAATCCATAAACGTGCTAGAAACACAGGACTTCCTCAGGAAATGCTCTGACCAGTCCTACACTGGAGTAAGACTAGACGATAAACAGAAATTCTGGATGTGAGCTTTCAGTTAATGAACACTTGTGGCCTTTAAGTCTCATCCAGAATTAAATTCCATTATTACAATGACTTGCAGATTAAAAACTTGTCTTTAATAATATAGGTCTGTGTTACAAAAAGAATTTCCCTAACATAACTAACAAATACAATTAAACCCATTACACTGAGTTCTACTGATAATTACACTGTAATATCACAACAGGACAGCAATGCTGCTTAGTGCCAGTACAGTGAAGCAGAGAACAATAACAGACGCCCACAAAACCCTACAAATTGCACCTCATGTTAGCACACAGGCAGCTGAGCTTACAGTCAGTATGGGCTCATTAACTTCTGCGAGGTACTGCTGCAAATCACTGACATGACCTCTACAGATGCTCCTTCACAGAGGGATGCCCAGCTGATCTGACAGGGGACCCTTGCCCAGTGCTTCCTGCTGGCTGGAGCACCCTGACACATTCCAGCTGCATGCACATCTGGCTGGTAGGTAGTGAATTCCCAGACACACTCACAGTGAGGGACTTGACAGGCTAATAGCACAAGCACAGCAGGGGAAAAAAACTGCCCTTTGTGGACAACCTCAGAGGACAAACCCTGGCCGCTGAGGACTGTGCACGCATGCTTATGGACCCAAAGCACATCTTTGAGTACAGGCTTGGGTACGGGGGCAGCACCTCCTCTGCCTGTCAGAGCAGAGCTTTAAAGCTACAACTAACATGTAACCCAGAGACAAAACTAAGTAGGAAATATTATCACCCCTCCTTTGTACTTCCTCTATGGACCCATTTCTGCTCAGGATTCAGTGGATTTGGCAGCAACACTTTTACTTGCCCTACTAAGCAACCTGGATTTCTACTCACGTAGTGCACAGGCACTCTGACCACTAACTCGGTGCAAAAATCTTTCACAGAACACTAGGAAAATTGCACTTTTCAAGCATTTTTCCACAAGAACACTGGTCTGTGGATCACAGACCTCCATTTGCTTTGTTGTGCTCTCCAGCGTGCCACACAACATAAGGCTTTCTGCCCAAGTCTTGCAGCCACTGGACAAGTTCAGTATATAGAAGTAGAGGACAGGAAGGGACTGCACATCCTTCTACAATCACTGGTAGTTACACAACAGATTTTATCTTCAGAAGGGTGTTCAGAGTAGCCACTCCATATTCCCCCCTCTACAATATTGTCAGCTCTGCAACGAACTACTTTCCAATGCATTCCAGCAATTGCAGCCAAATACCAAAATTCAGGACTATAGAGTGCCACAGAAATTGTGCACAAAGGATCCCAGGGAGAGCCAGAGACATTTGACGTTCTCATCAACAGAAATGCACCCAAACTGCTATGCCTTAACATTCTGCCTCTGCACAGGGTAAAATCTGAAGCAGTCTGTGGGATGTCTGAGCTAATCACAGAGTAGCTAGGTTTAATCCATGTCAGTCAAAACCAGACATTGGTCTCTCACAATTGCAGTCAGTCCACAGGATCCAAAACACTGAAATACTGCTTTATAGAGTTTGTAGGATTCACACTGAACTAGCAAATGGTAGTGAGATAAGGACATGTATTTGATCATTTAACAGATCTCAGCTGATCAGCAGTCTGTGCAGCTGTGGCTGTCTGCTTGAACTCCAGCTAAACTTTACTGGGAACACAGCAAATGTTCTGGCCTTCAAATAAGGTCAGTTTGCCTGCACCCTAGTTTCAAATGAAGCAAAAATACTGATTCGTAAGGACTATGCCGGAAGACTAGGAAACCTGACCCAGATGCAGGCACTACCAGCTAAGTCCAACATTAAACTAGGGGACATGGCCTAACACTGGGCGGATCACCCAAGAGCACAAAACCTGAACCTGAAGCGTGCCCAGTTCTTCCAGCCACACTGGGGTGACAGCTTCAAAGACATACTCTGCAACAGTATCTGTAACAGACTGGGTAATACAGGTCTGTTGATGCCTACAGCTGTCTCTGATGTTGATCCACAGAAGCTGACATATTTGGTTCACTGCTGACACAAGTTAACTAGGTCCACTTGAATTACTAATGCATCAGAAAATGCTCTGCAAACTAAGAATCTCAGAGGAAAATGGGTTAGTACTCTTTCAGATGTTCTTCCAGCTGACAACAGGCAAGAATTGTCAGCCAGAGATGCAGAAAACTGATAGACCAAACACTCCCAGCTCGTTAGGAGCTGAAGTCCATCTGTATCTTCACTTCAGACTAGTCTGATAAATTCAACATAGCTGGGAAATCCAACTTGGCATTTAGCACTGCAGTGCCAAAGCACACAAATACCAGCTAGTAGTTTCCAATGCAGGATTTTGTGCCTTACCTAAGTAAAACACTGAGCCAAGAGTAGGTATCAATGATCACTCCTGGCATCTACCTGGAACTGTCTCAAGCAGCAATGCTGTTTCTGTCTAGAATAAGAAAAAATTCATCACCACAGCGTATGTTTTCTGTGCTGTAAAGTATCACAGCTATGCTGAATAGAATGGGGATTTATACCTGACAGTACTGGATCCATGCTCTTTAAAGGGCAATCTCTTGCTTTTATAACACACTTACTCCATGAAGTAGGAAAAATTTGCTCAACTGCAACAAATAGTGCAACATAGTCATGGAGAGGTCTTTGTGTAAGACATCCAATTTTCACATCCAATCTTTTCATTGTGTACACTGCAAGTATTCCAGTAGAGGTATATACACAGCAATTTTAAGCCTAGCGGCATCAGGCTTACTTCTCTTCGACACCCTGAAATCTATTTTTGTCTAGCATTCAGCATTTCTATACCTCTTCACCAACATACACAAAACAAGCACAAAATTTAGACTACATGGAGCACATCAGGGGAGACGCATATTGCTTACAACTTCAGGGTACACCTGGCAGCTGTCTAGTAACTCAGATGCAAACTCAAACTGCCACCTTACCACAAATAAATAGCTATCATCAGAAGGGGCTGTCTGGTAATTGAAACAAGTATTGCATGTTTGGAATAACATCCTGAATCCAGGTATATGCCCTGTGCAACACAGGGATACAGCAGTGACCATTCCGTTAACCAGCCAGCCAAGAGAAAGTAAAGATTAAGAAGCCATTTTGTATTTAGCCAGCAAATAAATGGTGGAGATCCAGTATCGAGAAGTCCCTGCATGCTCTACGAACATGCCAGTCAAACTTGTGCACGCTTAATATGCTGTCAGGTGTCCCAACTTTTCCCCCAATTCCTGACAAAAAACACACATACAGGATCAAGTATAAGACATCCAAATAATTCCCTAGATCTTCTGATAGATTTTCCCCTAGATCGCTTCCTAGGGAAAAGCTTACCCTAACAATTACGAAAGGGCTTGTTTAGCCTGCAGAATCAGTGGACATCAGAGGATGGGCAGGAACTGCAGAGCAACCTGCATGTACCTTCTGATCTGGGCCTGTGGTTCCTACTTTGCTCTTCCCAGAGTTCTAACACCAGGTCAGGACCTCCTCTACTTGCCCAGACCAGCAGCCACAACACCCATTAGCACAATTATAGCACAGGGTCCACATGCTTGCCCCGTAGTCTGCCTTTGCAGACGACTCCCTGTGTGTGACATTTCCCCCTGCTGCAGAAACACTGCATGGCCTCCAGACCTACAGGGCTTCAATTCCATCTCAGTGTGCAGTTCAGAAAATCACTCTGAATAGAGTTAGGGTACAGGGCAACCTCTGAAAATGCTGACAGTGAAACACATACTTTGACCAGCCCTTTCGTTCTAGATCAGTGCTACCCACTACTTGGGAAGTAGAATGGCTGTTGAAAACTTCATTAGCTGGTATGCCAAGAGTTTCCAGACCAAATCCATCTTAAATGCAAGGCAATGTAGTTTTCCAGCTGTAGATTTAAAGATGAAAAAAGCTCAAGTGGCAGAGAATCAATTCCCCACCCCCATGCCTGGTGTCTGTACTAAGTAAACATAAAAGAGCCTTCAAAAGCAGCTTTCTGCAAACAATGCAGCTGTTTGCTTTCTTTTGGGGGCGAAAAAACCTTTCCCCTAGAGAAGAAATCACTATTTAGACAGGAACAAAGTGAACTTATCAAACCTTATGAGACTGGAACATTTCAGGATTCTGGCAAGAGACTATAGATCCTTTATGTCTCCCACAATGACTTAAACCCAGTCCTGGTCAGCAGAGCTAAAAGCTTTTACCAGTTGATGAAGGTTCAGTGGCCTCCATGAAATCACCTAGCAGCCCTTCTCCCATTCTCTCAGTCAGATATTCCACATCACAAAAGCTACCACCACTGGCAGCTCTCCACAGGCCAAGCAGCTACAGAAAGTACCAATCTAGTATTAGAAATGATGGCATTATGAGGGGAAGAAAGGCATTATTTGCTGGACACAGCACAGGTTTGAGCTACTAAAGCCAGTGCTGCTCCTCTCCCACAAGCAGACATGGTATAGCACTTTATGTTCTCTGCCTCAGACAAAAAGTTGTACATCTGCTTAAGTCCAATAGCTTTTGCATACATACATATCAAGTCAAACAAGACACACGTGGGAAGAGAAGGGGCAACTAAAGCACGAACAGCAAAGTTCAGCAGAAATATAGTCCTCTTTGAGAATGCTAAGAAATGTCTTAACATTTCATTTCCTTTAGGCAGTGTCTGGCTGCATTTTGTGGAGCAAGCAACATCATCAGCCACGTCAATTCTGCAAAGCCCAGAGCCAAGGCCAAAGTCCCCCAGTGCTCCATATGGCATTAGTTGACAGCAGGTCCCCATAAGGGCTGTGAACACCAAGGCAGGACAGAAGCACCTGCCTTGTGACATTTTGACTCAAACAAGACAAACTATCCGAGAAGTAGTGGCCTGGATGGGTATTTGGGTAACAGAGGTACAGATCAAGCCAAGAGTCCAGAATTAATCCACATCTCCCAGATCAAGATCTAGCGTCTTGGCCACTTCTCCACAGAGCACCAGGACTTTGCTTCTTCCAGCACAGCAGCTACAACCAAGAGACTTACTCTTACACAACTACATCCATTTTGTACAACCTATGACTGTGCAAGGTCCTAAGAAGCTCTCAAGGCACAAGTATTCCACAGTTCCCAGAAAGCAAAAAGCACATTGCATCTATGCAACTTGAAATAAGACTAAAGGAGGAAGAAAAACAGCATTAATCCCAATTCTGTTGAGATTAGGCTAGATAAAGAGCAGCTGTGGACAAATGCAAGCAATTCTTTATCCTGCTGCTAGAGATCTAATTGGAGATAATATCCACAGCAGAAACAGCCAGTGCATAAAGGAACAGAAGTAATGTCCATTCTGTGATCAAAACAGCTCACACAAAGCTTGCAAAACCCACAGGAGCAAATCTGACATTCTCATCTCTAAAACTTTCAAGAAGTCAAAAAACTTACGACATCCACTGGAGCTCTAGGAAAGAAGGGAAACTGCCACCCAAACTGTGATAATTTTATAGGAACAACAGTACCGATCTTTTAAAGTAATCTTTTAACCCAAAGAACCTGAACTAATTTACAGAAAGGTGCCATGAAAACTGTTAGTAGCATAGAGTTCAAACAGCTCACCTGAGGCCACAAGCAAAGCAAAAGCAGAGATGAGTATATAACCACCAGATCCCACAGGGTCTGTCTCCTGGTTTAAGCACCGCTAGACTCTGTAGCAATCACATGCAATGCAGCATCAGCAGTGGAGGTCTGAGCTTTGAACCTACAGCCTGCTGCCTGGGACACAGTATCGTTATCAGTGGAGCCACACAGACACCGAAAGCAGGTCTTTCATAACCTCCCCACAGGGGATCTGTCTCTCCCATTTGCCAAATGAATATTGGACACCAAGTTTCTTATTCCATCTAAAAAGTCATTCAATGAGAAATGCTTTCCTCTTCAAAGTTACCCAGCTCATGTCCCAGGGTTTACATTGACTCCTTGTTGCTAACAATGTGACTGGAGACCTTCTGGGTCAGCAGGCACAAATTTAATTAGGACCACAAACAACAATATTTGGGTGGCAATTCTTGGCAAGATCCTCTCGTAGTTTACATCACTTTACACACACTGACTACCTGGCCTTAGGCTGGGTAGTAAACAGGTTCTGGCCTTGTTCTCCAGCAACTAGTACATTGCTTTCAACATGGCCATCCATCTGCCCCCAAATAACAATCACTTGTATGACCGACACACTTTAAGATCCACTTTCATGATAATCCACAACCAGATTAACTCATTTCCCTCCCTGATGTGCACATCAATTTTTGTAAAACTAATATTAAAGGATACTGCCAAAACATCAGGAAGATGATGAAACAAACAGTCTCATGGAATCCCCCTAGCAATCTGCCACCTCTGGTCCAGACAAAACTGAGACACACGGCATCTCACTCATCCACAGGATCCTTAAGGCAGCATGCACAACAGCTACAAAACACTGAATAAATTACTTTCCTTTGTTTTCTAAGGGGGCCAACCTCACAGAAGATTGAAGACAACCAGTGGAAAAGGGCTCCTCCTTTTAGCACAGCCTGACAATAAAATACTTATTCACAACCTGTTTTAACTGATTCTATTAAAACAACTAGTGACATAATCTGAGCCCAATACGCAGTTCTCCTTGCTGCGCTAGGTACAGAGAAGTGAGCCTGGATCCTGCTCTGGCAAGAGTTGGAATTAATATAGTGTCATGTTAGGGGCAGAAATCTGGCTTCCCAACTATTAAGGAAAAATGGCAAAAGATCTCTAAAGGTATTCAGCTTTGGCACTAGGACTGAGCAAATGGATTTTTCAAAAGGCAGTATATTATGTGCTGAGCCTTTCTGAATGCTGTGCTATGAACACCTGAGCAGATGATCATTTTGGAAGACCTGGCCCAGAACTAACATAACGAGCACTGAAATCCCTGGCCCTAAACTCTTCAGAGTATGTCTTCCTTCTTCTGTCAAAGCTAAACTCCTAAGATGTATTTATGGGCCACAAGTGGGCCCATCCCTACCAATCAGAAATAAACCATAGGGGACAGTTTTCCAAAGAGTCAAGCACCAGCTTACAAAGTACTCCATAATACAAACTGGACTACATTTTCCAAAGTCCTCAGTGCCTCCTTAGACATTTACACCAAGCCACATTTTCAGAAGTAGCTGGTGGTTTGGTTTTTCATTTAGGGTTGTTTTTTTTTTTTGTTGTCTTTGTTTTTATAAGTTTCCCTTGTGACACAACATGCCAAGCTGTTTTGAAAACCTGTCCCAGGTCACAGGGAAGCAATGTCTGCCTACCAGAATGACCACAACAACTGGTTCTCATTACTTTTAGCACACACAAAAGGCTTGTTGGTGAAAACAAGCACAGCTCCAATGCAACGGAAGACGTCAAGCTTGCATGCACCACAGCTGGCCTCAGCCAAAGAGACTGTGGCATGCACTTCGGCAAGACGAATTGCTTAAATCTCAAGTATAACACTCAAGATGAAATGCAGTCATCTATTTTATTAAAAAGAAAAAAAGCTTCCACTGAAAGGTTGTGAAATACACGAAGCATTTCATCTTTCAACATTACACTGCATGTCCCCTACTTTCCCCATGCAAAAAAAAAAGCCAAAATCTAGTCCACTCTTTGGCAAAAACAAACACAAAAGCTGATTTGCTTTATCACGGCCAATGTCCAAAAATCCATAGTCCATATTAGCAGATTTTTTTTTGGCTCTCAAAGAATGAGCTCCTCTCTAGTAGAATCTAGAAATAATAGAACATCCTGCTAAAATAATAATTGCGACATTTGAGCTCAATTCATGCCATTAAGCTTTGATCTCTGAGCAACTACAAGTATCATCAGTACACAGTCTGCAAAAAGCTGTGTTACACAGCCTCAGTCACTTTTTCCAGCTGATGACGCATCCTGTTTAAGGACGTTATCTTTGCAACTAGGAAAAAGGGTGAAACATTTCACATTGCAAAAGGTACTTTTCTGCTTGGCAGCAGCCTCAAGGGGGACAAGGAAGACAGAGCTCTCCCAAGAAAGTCATCAGCCTATCAACTTTCAGGAAAAGAAACCCACAAGAGGGTGTTAGGACAGAAAACTTTTGACCACAGCACAGCCTGGTCATTGAATCACTTCAGACAAAGTAGCTATAGATCTGGTTTAACCAAGTATAACACTGACAGGTGCTCCATGATCCTACTGCAGAGTGGCTGGAGCATCACTAGCATGCTTGTATCTTCTATTGAGCAAAGTTACCAAGCCTTGCAGTTTTGCCATCACGTTCATAGGGAATTTTTTTTGAAAGAAGT
>VZSZ01001804.1:352579-366901 GCA_013398815.1 Ibidorhyncha struthersii
TCGGCTCTCCCCCACTCCCAGGCGGGACACGGGTGGCGTGGGCTGGCTGCCTTGCTTTTTGTGTAACTCCGCGCTCTCCGGTGCGTAAGAAGCATCCCAACCCCTCGCATCTGGCTCCCACGCCTGCCCCCCGGCCGGCCCTTCCTGGGGACCGCGGGCAGAAAGAGCAGAACCCCGGGCACGGAGTCACCTGCGAGGTCACTGTGCTCGCACCGCCCTCAGCTCCACACCTGCTCCGGTCCCCGCATCTTCAGAGTTGAGCCGGGACAAGTTGGGCACAGGTACATCATCAGCTGTCCAGCTACGAAGCATACCAAAAGCGCTGGCCTGGCAGGAATCAGTCAGTAACAGCCAACTTCAACAGGACCAGAATTTGTCCTCCATGCCACTTACAGGAAGGAAAAGGCAAGGAACTGTGAAAGCTAATGCTTTGATACTTACCTTAAATAAGGATGAATTCAGTTGAGTCAGTTCTTGGAGAAATCGACAAACTTTAATTAAAAAAACCCACTCAATTTATTTTTAAAGATTCACAGTGACCAACTTTACTTGCTCCAAACACAACAACCATAAATGATGGCATGCTTTAGCTACCCAAGAAATGGCCTGTGTTATTGATCTTAGCAATTATTAAATTCTCAAATGGCTGAGGGGTGTCACAGTTCCTTGTCCTCCCAAAAGGGCTCCTCCCCTAGAAACATCACCCGTCACGCAACTCTATCCAAATTCTTTGCTTGGTACACAGCAGGAGCACTTAAAATCCCTGCAGTGAAACCTGCAAAAGTGTAGCAGTGCATTTTCAATGCATAAAATACTCTGTGAATGAAAACAAGCAATGCACAAGGCAGGCAACTCTAAATTATAGGTCCCTTTACAGAAATAATGCACTGCCATTGCTCTTCTGCAGTGAAGTAGTTGATGTTATCGTGCTTGCTGTTAATGCTTTGCCTTATTATGAGCAATCTGGATAATACACAGTTACTGAGGGAACTGTACCTTTGAGTTTCCTGAGTTGTATTCCGATGCTGAGCCTACCACCATTGTATTTCGAGTGGCATACAAATACCAATACCTGAAAGCAAAATCCAGAGAGCTCAGACTGATTGTGATCTGAAATAATACTATGAACTATGCTATCTCATAGATAGCAGTAAATATTCAAATGAAAAATGCAGACCCTTCTACACTGAATAAAAGCTGACACATTCATTTCAGCAGAGACCCAATCTCCTTCCCTCAGTCACCATCTCACAGAGGCTCAGGAGTAGACAAAATGAGTAAGACTTCACTGCCTTAAACGGATTCACTCAGGTTGTACCTTCATCTGGTTGTAAAAGTGAAATAAAAATTGGGTCTTTAATGTATAAATGGCAGCTGTGTGATTTTTACCATATGCTAAAGCTTCCCATCTTTTCACATTTTCAAACATTTACTGGATCGTAATTTTAAATTATAAAATTAGTAATTTCAGCATGTTTACTCAGAACACGAGGAGAAAGAGTACATTTAGTTTGCTATCAGCAAAGTGTTAGGGCTCATCCCACATAGCAAAGAGTTTGAAGGAGAGTGAGGTATACTGGATAGGGTACTCACAAGAATTAGTGACCTGACATCAGTGGAAGCAGCACTACATTGATACTAAAGAGTCGATAATTGTCCTGTTACTGGTGTCTCCTTAAACCAGTTTCCTCTAAGGAAAGTGTGGGTTTTTTCAATATCATCAGAAAGCTTATTTTTTAAATTCTGGAATCGGTATCTGTGCCAACAGTTAAAGCATCTGGACAACATTTTCCAACAAAGCAGCTAATATACAGCTGTTTGTGAGAAGCAAATGGAGCATTTAATTTAGTTTGCTCTGTTAAAATACCTGTAGGATGGTGGGAAAGCATCTCTGGGCACCATTGCATAGCGTTTCTCTGCTTTTGCATTCTCCTGATCACATGACAGTGGCGTCACGTCACTGAGAGACAAGCCCTGACAAATGGTACAAGAAGGATGACAAGGGAAGGGGGCACGGTTAGATCCAGTGGCTAGGCTGTACAAACACAAAGTCAATAGTCATGCTGCGAATAGTTTCTAAGAACAACAATCTCCTCCGCTGATTATACTTATTTTGCGTGGCTTGAGTTTTCAGAGTGCATGAACACATGCAGCTCCTATAGATTTCTCAGAGATGTTTGTACCTCCCAAGTCTTACAGCCACAGCAAACATTATGTTGGCTTTTGTGTCCTGTGGAAGGTGTGACAGGTCTGTGCAGACAAAGCAGTCTCAGTCAGGGAATTCTGCTTAATTTAATTTTTTGCCAACTAACACAAAATTTTAACTACCAATTCACATATTGAGGGGGAAAAAAGAAGACCTAAGCAATTAAACAGTTAGGTAAACACCTTTTCTCCACCCTCCCCAAGCTCAGCTGCATTTAAGCACCTCTCCTACCCCTTTCCTAGTCTCAACACCCCTTGCTCAAGAGATGCTATGCTCAGTCCCTCCCAGTTCCTTCTGTGAGGCACTGGGCAATGTGGGAAGTTGGGGTCTAGTGTGTAATGGTTTCTTTCTACTGTTCCTTAGTTTCTATTTTCTTCCACTGCTCCTTGCCTCTTATTGCTCCTCTGCTTCACAGTGGGTCCTCTACGGGCCACAGTCCCTCCGGCGATGCCCTGTTCTGTCATGGGTCCTCCATGGGCGTTCCCTCCAGGGTGTCCCTGCTCTGGCATGGAGTGTCTCCTTCCAAGACTGTGTTCCTCCCTTCTCTGTGTCTCCTCCACTTCCACCTCCTACATTTCTTCACAGATCTCCCCACATCTCCTCCAGTGCCTCTCACCCTAGAGGCTGCTGCTCTTTCTTAAATATGCTTGAGCAGAGGTGCCATGCGCCGCCCTCATTAGTTGAGGTTTTGGCAGACAGTGGGTTGTTTTCATCCTTTTCAAAGCTGGCTGAAAGCAGCTGTGACTGGCACAGACAGGTTCATGGTCTCCTCCCTTGCAGCCCCCTGCTACTAAAAGCCCGCCAGTTACACCCAATACACAGTTCCCATTACGTGCACTTCCAGATTAGACTTGATCCTTTCTTCTTTTCCAAAGGCTAGTCTTCTCCTTCAGCCTGTTCCCTCACTACAATGTCCTTTTGCAAGTACAAACAAGCCAACCACACTAGGGTCCAAGGCTAGATACAAGGGAAGAGCTACAGAGCTGCAAAGGGACTGTAGCTACTCCAGATACTGAGAGGTCAGAGAACATGTAAATTGCTGCTCATGGAAGAGACATTATGTAGTGGAATGAAGAGGTGGAACTGAAAATAGGAAAACACACTGTGTTCTTGCTGAGTAGGAAGCTGTTTCCTCATGCTTGTAACTTCTACAGCGCAAAACACACCATTGTTGATGCTGCAAGATTGATGGCTCCTAATGTCAGGATACTAGAGATGACTGCGGGCTTAGTCAATCACATCAAGAAATGCCTTACTATAAACTGAAGAGGTCAAAGACAGATTTCAGCAATAAAGCAAGGCACAGATTAATACATCTTTTGCAGTCAGCTGTTGAGGTATTTCATCTGGAAATCCAAGCTCTTTTTAGCCCTAGATGACCTAGTTTGGATTAAGTTCAGGAAGCAGGAAAGATAGCAGATCTTCTATTCAGAAAATCAGTTTTCAAAGAGCTTTGCTCACCTCTTGTCTATTACTTGACAGTTTTGTAGCACAACCATAGCTTCAAGATTCCTTACTATTGTATCTTGGGGTACACGCTGAAGGTTAATCTGCACTTCAAACATCTCCTCTGTCTTGCTTTACTCTCTCCCTTGATTTGCAGTATCTGAGTCAGTGGATGGTGACAGTTTTCATAAGGTCTTCCTGGAAGGATCTTCCTAACTTTTAGTAAGAAATAATTGCATTGTGATTATTTTATAGCAACATAAACTCTCACTAAGCATCCTAGCTTCAATTTGTATTTCCTAATGTGGGAGTTAGTCACTCCAGCCTGGTTTACAGCCCAGTGAGTACAAGTGACTGCATCATGCTGTTTACTGCAACCTGCCACGCTCGCTTTTCTTCCCATCCTTCTACGTACAAAAAACAACTAACAGGTAGTTGCTGTTTAGTTGTTCCAACAGAAGAGAAACAGAAGCACTCGCTAAGGTTTAATGACCCCTACATCCTCCACTGTGCCCTGCAGCGGGAAAGCTTTGCAGCGCTTACCTGTGCCATGCGAAGCAGTGAATCTGGGAAGTTACTGCCCCAACGAACATCACAGGCCTGTCCCAGTGCCTGCTGGGCTCAAAACAGCTTCCTCTCGTCCTCTCCATCTTTCGATATAAACATAGGTTTCAAACTGCCTCCAGTCTTTAATAAGGTGCTTCTAAGTCTTTTAAATAAAGCATAAATATATTGAAGCTCAGATATGAGCAAACCACAATTTAAGCAGTTATGGGTAACATATTCTTAAATAACATGTCTCTTGTTTAAGAAGGGTGATTTAAAAGCCATCTCTTGTGAGGTTTAGTTGCCAAATGACTGCTGTTATTTTAAGAAGAAAGCCCATTGCCACAAGCATAGCCTTGTCATTTCTCACAAATACTTAACATTAAATATAAGCCAAATTACATCTGCAGTTATCTATATACAGCAAGGTGCTGAGAGGCTCATCGTTAACAAAATTCCTACATTTTGGATGTAAAAAAACCATGCAGCCAAATACTTAGGTGATAAAATTTCTTTGTCTTGGCCAGAAATAAGCTGATTTTCCCAACCATGGATCTAACCTATAGTTTGAAGAGCAATGAAAATATGCAGAGTTGCCAATTAAAATACTGGAAGTTTATGTAAGGTAGCAATTTTATTTTTATATTAAGTTTCTTCCTTTCTCAGATTCTCCTGAGGTATACTTTACAATGGCATGCAGCATGTATGTATTTGTGTGTTAACGTTTCAACCTTCCTCTGTACAATTGCCTGTCTTTTAAAAATTAGCCCAAACCGGAACACCTTCAGAAATATTTCAGTGTGCATTACACGTGCATTGCCAGACAACTTTTACAGGGATAGAGTGGCCTGCACAAGCCAGGGTTTCTGTGCAAGCAATGTTACTGGATGGATAGCTATGCAGAATGTAAAAGTTCAATGTGAACAAAGCCCGTGCTTTAAAAAGATGCACTTCATCTCCCATGAAAAATGTTCATGCTAATAACATCCCTTATGCCTGGAACATGGAAGCAAAAATTCATCACAAACCAGAAATGAAGCATAGCAAACACAGAACCTGATCAAATGCAAAGTAAGACAAATAAAAGTTGCAATGTGGTTTTATCTTAACTTCAGTTTAGGTACTGATGGACAAATCTTCACTGGTGTAAAATAGACAAACCAGGATGTAAACTTCACCAACTTAGATGTAAGTTAAGATGGTGAATTCCCAAAATTTCCTTGTGGCCAGCCAAATGCCATTTCACATCAGTTGCTGTACTCTAGTTTTTTAAACAATGATTTAAGAGAGATCAAAATTTGACTTTTTAAAATCCTTGCTCAATCAGTTCTCATGAAACTCAGTGGAACTTTGGCCTGAAGAAGGCCTCCTACGCTGGGCTCGTTATTACTAAAGCTTCAGACATTTACATGGGGAGCAAGTATTAGAGTAGCTCCCTTAAATCAGTGGAGATATGCGCTTGGGAATTTGACAGCATAGGCTGGCAGTGCCCCCTCTAAATCTTAACTATAGATAAAGTCAGTTCCTTACTAACAAATCCTTCACTCACAGTTCTAGAGCTGTAGACAACAGCATTCACTGCAAATCTTAGTGTCATGGGGAGCCGTTTTAGGAAGTGATGTTTTTCCTTTACTAGATAGTGACAATCAAGAAGGGAAGGAAATGCACCGACAAGTGTTCAAAACCAGCCTGTGAACCAGAAGGAAAGGGAGGAGGGGACGACTGCATAACTGTACAGCCTGCTTCAGCACCAGTATGGCAGTGGAGGAAAGTACGCTGTCCCTCACCTCCTATCTTAACAAAAGAGTTGTACTCCAAGCAAGCCATCCTCAGGCCCTGGAAAGTTTTATTTACCTAGACTCACTGAAATATACAGGCCAGCAAGCCCCTTGGCCTCCACCCAAGCAAAGGTCTGCTTTTAGTCTCTCCAGCCTCACAGCAGCTTCCTCCTGCTCACTCTGTACCCATGAATCCTCCAGCATGGAGCTAGAAGATTACCTCAGTCCTTCTCCTGACAGCATCTCCATGTCTATGACAAGGGAGGATGCAGGACTCTTGTCTGCCAGGAACTACAGTGCCCTTAAAGAGTCATGCTTTTTTTTTTTTGTTGTTAGAACCATTTCCTTCTCTTCCCATTCCCACCCGCTACCGAGCTCACGGGTACCCCAAATTACGGAGCTTTTCAGTGTCCATGCCATGCTTGTTTTCCAGGAGGCAAGAAAGACCTCTTTTACACCTCCTTTTCCAGGACTTACTTTCTCCAGAGACAAGAGTGAGACTAGCTTTTGGTTTTGTTCTCTTCATACAGCTGGAGAAGTACCTTCTGCAATCAAGCTTTAAAGGTGTCTCTTCAAATCTTGAGTTTCCCCAGACATCAAGATAAATTCACACTGCAGAATGAAGGATCTCTATTCAAACCCAGATCTTTCCAGAGCTGCTTAGAACTGCCAGCCAACTTCCACACTTACAGACACTGCATTCTGCTCTGTACAGCCCAACTTCTTTTCTTCTAACTAGGTTGTTCAGTTTGGGGTTTGCTTTGCACTGTACTTTCACATAAAAAAAACAGGAAGCTTTTGAGTTCTGCCAGCTGTTACATTTTTACCCTGTTGAAATAGCTTCGCTTTCTGAATGTTTCCAGCTCTTTTATCAAGGCAGCAGGTTTGACCTCTACATTCTCCAGCTACTCACAGGCATCCGGGGCTGGATCTAGGGTGTAGCCAGCTTGCTCTGCAGACACAGTCTTCTTCTTGGTTCCCAGATGGGCCAGCTCCTGCTTCTGCTCATTTTGTCCTAATCTGAAGAACAGGTATCTTCCTGTGCCCATTAATTATCTCCCCAGCATCTGCAGCAAGAGGACATAGTCGAGTTTAACCTTCCCTGGTGCCCCTCCATTCGTCCCATCCATTATTATGTGATCTCATCAGGCAAGAGGAGAGACTAATACCACTGCTGCAAGTGCTGCCTTTAACTTGCCTCCAGTATTGGTGCCAGAGACTGTGTAGTCACTGGTCAGGATATCAACAATCTTCCTGTGGATTCAATGGATTGACAATCTATTGTACTTTTCCACAGAGGCTCCAGTAACTAAGCTATGTCCTTTCTCATCACTCTTGGCCAGTTTTCATCTTTACCCCACATAGCATGACCATGTGTGAAATGCTGTCTCTTTATTGTCTAGCATCAAAACTCACTGACTTCAGTAACCAGATCCTTCCTCTCCTTCGGAAGACGTTCTTTCTGTTTCTCTTCAGCTTAGAGGACCTCCTCACTCTGATGCTTCTGCTTCAGCACATTCCCACCAGCCCCTATAGCAAGAATAATGCAACACTTTGGAGGCACTCTACTTTTGGAGAAGGACAAGACAAAACCCCTCCATTTCTCTGTCCTCAAGTCTTTATGCACTCATTCTATGTTACTGCACTTGCTCCTGGTCTTGGTAGCCAGACTTTCCATAAAAACTAATAATTCTGGGGCTTCTTATTTCTCTTATTAGCTGTCTGCTCCATTGCACATTCAGGAAATAATTTTACTACAACTGATGCATCCTGTCATCTCTGTCCAGGCTTCCTTCCTAAGCTGATCATCAGTGTTGACTTCCCTATCTTTCTAAAGGAAGTTACGATCTGGGACAAGTTTTTTGACTGAGATTTCCAGGACTCCTCTTTGGTGATGTGTGGGCTAGTGAATCATTGTTCCCTACCAGAAAGAAGTGAAAATGACTCCCAGCAATCTTCAGATTTAACCTGCTACTGACTGGGCCTAGTGTGTTTCTCTCAGGGACAGACAGATTCTGTGCAGTTCATCTGCATGCTCTGCAGCCCCTTTACCGCATCAAGGTAAAGCAGTTCACTGACTCTGAAAAGTAAATTAAAGCTAGATTTTAAAAGCTGCCCAGTGATTTTGGTCCTCGATTAAATGGGAAGTAGTTGTCCCAATTTCTGAAGCAACTTTAAAGCATCTACTCAAAGCAACAGGTTCAGAATTTCACTCTTTCTCTCCAAGACTGCTTTTGAAATTTTTGAGTTTGAGCATTCAGGTTTAATTTTCCTAGGTTGTTTTAATTTTTAATGAAAGACCGAGTCAACCTCTCACCAATGAGTACCTTCAAAGCTGCCAACAATTGCTAGAATTTCTTTGGGACACTCTGGAGCAAGAGCTCTGGAGCCACAATGTCTTTCCTGTTTTCCTCTTCTAAACGTTACACACAATGATTAGGGTACTGTTTAAAGGTAATAAATGATCTGTTTATACATGCTCCAGTATTCATGATAAATAAATCTCTGACAGCAGAAAGCTTATGCAAAACTCCTCCCTGTGCAATTACATTTTAGACATATATGCACGTAACATTGCACACATAAGGTAATATTGTGCCCTGAATGGATTCCTGCGTACAAGATCATATGTAGCAACGTGAGCTGTAGGGTATTACAGTTGGGAAATCTCAGGCTGCACAGATGGAATTAAGGTTGTAGAGCTAACCGGAAAATTTACTGAAGCTTTTCTGTCCCCAGAATCAGCCTTTAAAAAGGGGAGATGGGTTTTCTAGCAAAGTAAGAACGAAAAAGTATCATCTGTCTACAGAAAAAAAAAAATCTTTTCTTATCCTAAACTCAAGCATAAAAGGACTCCACCTTCTCTGTTATTTCTTTTCCTGGTCCTTGCTGCCACCCTTTAAAAAAAAAAACACCAAAAACCCCACCAAAAAAAACACCAAGAAGAAAAGCAACTAGAAAAAAGTGTAAGGCAGCAAACAAACAGGAAATACCCCTAAAAAGAACAAACTTCTCAGTTTTGTATGAACCACTAATTGGAACTTTCAGAGAATAATTATCAATGTTTTTATCAGTTCTGTCTGATTAGCTTGTCCTTCATTAGCCTATTGCATGTGGACAAACAAAACCAGCAGTGATTTGTGGATGCATTCTGATCCTGCCTACACAAGAACAAACTCCTTCCCGAGAGAAAAATACATGTTCTTTCTTTCAGGGGTTTCTTTGGATCATTTTTCAAGGAGAATTGAGCATCCTCTATGCGTTAAGCAGTTTAGCTCCTCTTGCCCTAGAGCAGGTGTGTCCCTGAAGGCTACAGCTGGAGTATAACCGTTCTTACATTCTGCCACTCTGAAAAACTGACTGCAACCTACCACTGAATGATGGCAAGAAGCAGGAATCCATCTTGATGTACACTATTATCTTTACGCTGATATACCTTTAATTCCCTCACTGTGTCAACCCATGGCATTTTTTCACACAGTACTCTGGGGAAATTTGGCCAGCTATTCTATTAGGAAAAGTTTAAGTTTAGTTGATCCAACCTTGCAAAAAGATGGTGGAGAAAATGACTTCTTAAGGGATCTTCCCACCCTGTTTTTCCACGCTACTCTCCTTACAAAGTAACAGAGCGTAACTTAAAAAAAACACATGCATACCGCTGCATCACAAACATGCCCAGCTGCACACACCGCCATAGGAGAGCCAAAGGAGGTGTCAAACCAACTGCAGCGCCATGGCTGGAAGCCCTGTTTTCAGAGGAAAACATACAATAAAAAAATACCGCTATGCTGTAACTGCTTAGAGGAGGACGAGCAGTCAGGAGTTTTGAAGCACATCCTCCTTTTGCACAGTATCAGCCACCTTAGGAATGTCAATGTAAATCTACTGCTAGTACTGTCATGGCTACCAGAGCTTTATGCAAGCCTCTGCATTTCAGGCTTCAAAACTTCCCAGCAGTACAGGAGTTGTTGGCTCCCCTACCAACTGGAACTGATTCTGGAGACTTGAATGGCCCACTGCTGTTCATATATGCCCTCCCTGTTTGATAATTTATCTGCCATGCACAAAAAATTGTTTGAAGTATGGAACTCACCTTGGTATTAGCAAGTAATAGAAGTCAAACACACCCCTTCGCCACTTGTATTGCAATTTTAGAGGAGACCATCCTCATTGACCAATTTTCTGGCATGTGCTAAGATTTGAGAATATGTGGGTCTGCATGTCTAAATCATTTGCTGAGGCAAACTCTGGTGAAGATAATGAAAGAAAAAGCAAGGCTGCTTTTACGAAAAACAGCAACTAAACTCTAGTTTTGAACTGTGTCTTCAAATATCAACAGTAACATACTTCACACTTAACTACATGTTTCCTTACATACACTGAGTTATCACAACTGTATGCAAATCTTGCATGCATATATTTTACCCATGCTTTCCTGAGACTCTCAAAACCCTGGCTCTTCCAGCTTTTTGTTGCTGGGACTGATTTGCAGACAGCCAGTGTTTGTATTTGCCTCTTTTCACTTGTACTCCCCGGCGCTTCCTAGATGGACACTGTCGGCAGCTAAGCTTTGTCTTGCTGTTAGTGTTCTGCGGAGTTTTGGCAGCAGCAGTACAAAGCAGATGGCAGGCCCTTCTCCTTTCTTTAACATGCACCAACTGACTTGGAGCCCCATATGGCCATGAAGTAGAGACTGAATGCAACAGTACATCCAGATAATGGTATAGGAGAGAGGGGCTGCAAAGCAATGCACTACATGACCCCCCACTACGTGACATTTCAACAAATCACTGTCTCTCACATTTAAGCCAAGTTCCTTCCCACTGCTCTAGATCAGAGTGATTATTTTCTATCAGTGGAGACCAGCTACAGCCAAAGCTGAGTTGTGCTATAAACAAAAAACAAAGGAGAGTTCCCAGTCATGGACAGGACAAAATCAGCCCTTACCTTTCCTACAAAATCAGTTCAAGACCAGTTGGTAAACTGCTGGTAAACTTCTTTTCAGACTTTCCTGTATTCATGGATCAAGATGGCAGTATCTTCTGCTAGTTAGGGATTACAGTTTCAGCAGCTACAATAATACTACTGATTTATATGGAGCTGCATTAGAGAACGTGGGTGTCACGTGCACATATTAAAGGAACAACCTTTTCAAACTCTTCTGTCAATCTATGTGAAAAGCTTCCCTCTGCCACATACAAATGACATCCAAATCCTGCATGTCTATGGCTAGCTGCAAGACAACATTAGAGATGGTTAAAACGGAGTCTCTCATAGCAAAGTTTGTGCTTTTCAAATTCTTACAAGCTTAATTAATTACTCACACGTTTAATGAGCTTTAAATAAATGGATGAATCCTCACCTGTGGGTGTTAATGCAACTATGAAATTATACATGGGTGAGAATCTACTTGGAGCAGACTGTTTTATCTCTTTTCTCTTTGACATGACTGGTTTCTAAACTGTATAATCCATATCTACCCTGAGGAAAAATGTAGTACAAAACCAAGTATCAACAAGCTTCCACACAGGACAGAGAGAATTGTCTCCAGGGAATAACTAATGCATTTAGTGTCTATGCCAGTGCAGACCTCATCCTCCCTTGTACTTTTCTCCTACCTTCTTCCCTAGAAAAAAGACTACCTTTACTTCACCCTGTCTC
This sequence comes from Ibidorhyncha struthersii, assembly GCA_013398815.1. NCBI lineage: Eukaryota > Metazoa > Chordata > Aves > Charadriiformes > Charadriidae > Ibidorhyncha > Ibidorhyncha struthersii. The sequence continues at coordinate 364,217 of VZSZ01001804.1, forward strand.
TCAGTAGTTAACAGCAGCCCACAGAGCCAGGTTCTATGATGAGATAAACCAGGTGGATCCAATACCCTCAGTTAACATCACACCATTGCAGACCAGTGTGAAAGCCTGGCTCATAACAAATGAAGAGTTTGATTTTTCAGGTCAGCAAATTGCTGAACTGCTGGGACATGCTGCAAATATGTCTAACTACTGGAAGGCATTCCTCCACCTCCATGGACCATTATATTGCTAGTTTTAAACACAAACTGACTTAGAGCTTATCTACACAAGGCAGCTACTTCTTAGTAAGGAAGAAAGTGAATTTACAGCTGAGCACTATTCTTCTTCTGTGGACACACTCAGTGTGCATGAAGTAAACTACTGTTTGGTCAAGCTTTGAGTGCATATTGGCCCAGGAATGACTCCTGGAAGACTATCCAGTGCAATGCAGATCAGCCTTGTGAGACCCAGTGACAACAAATACACTGAATATGCTAAAATATGCAGTAAGAACCAGTGACGAAAAAAACAAGATGAAAACCATAGCTTTTCTGCAAAGTTATGGTTATTACCCATAGTAATCCATTCTTGATATGCCTCTGTAACTTGCCAAAGAGATGGTAGGTTAGCTGCTGGAAGGTTAACTCCTAAACAGCCTCAGCAAAGGCTCTCACTGTATCACACACACATGCACACATGAGGTGGGTTCTTCTGTTGGTCAGACAGCTATTAACAGAATTACTACATTTTTCAAAGGGAAAATGAAGCTTTCCTGATGTTTCATTTCCTCTTCCATGCTGTGCTGCAAAACACTCTGGCCTTCTATCCTTCTTCCTAAAACTTACCTCAAGAGTTCTTTTTCAACCAACCTCTTCTTCCCAGTCTGGCTCTTCTTCCTATATTTTCAGCTTAGCTGTTCTACCCATCAGGTCTTCTTTTCTCTGTCCAATTTGACGTACCATTCTTTCTTTGCTACTTGTCCCATCCTTTCTGACTTAACACTGACTAAGGAAGGCAGTTAAACCTTCCTGAAACAAGGCTACAAAGCAAGACCTGTACTCAATGGGAAGGTGATCATTTCCAGACATGACAGCATAGTCTGAAAATATCCCACTTCCAGTGCTATCAGTTACAGAGAAGTTCTCATTCTCACCCAGAAAAACACACACAAGACTAAGCCACAGATATGTTAAATTAGCACAAACTTTGGCATCACTTGTTTGGTCATGGCACACCCATCACAAGTGAAGAGTCTAGTTGCATTCCTAGCTAAGCTGCTGAAATGGTCAACTTGAAATAGATAAAAATCACTTCTTGTTATATTAATCATATTTTTACATATATATGACTCAATAACTACTTTTTGAAATAGAAGTTCGGAATCACAAGGACAATTGTCTGACAGCTTCAAAGTATGTAGACTCAGATTTCATAAACACATTATACATGCAGCCACCCTTCTAAGTGTAGAACAAACTCTTAAAAAGAGTCCCAGGCTAAGCCCCTGTGATTCTGGGATTTTCATGCGCAGTTAGATGCAAGAAGACAGAAGAAACTGTCTTAGTATGAGCAACATCTGATTTCTTCTGCCAGGAAAGCTATGTACAGGTTGAGATTCATGCATAGTGCAGATCCCTCAACACTGTGTAAAAGAAGACAGGTTTAGGTCTTTTCTTTACAAAGACCCTCACTCCCCTACACTCTTACTCCAGACAAAAAAACACTTTGCCCAGGCTAACCAAAGGAAATTTAAAACTAATGTGAAGAGAAACTTCCAAATAATTTATGGGAAGAAATGAAAGGACATATGTCCCTTTTACTTAATGTGCACATGCCTTTGTAAGCCTTGGGCAAGGCCACAGTTTTTGAAGGTAGATAAGATGCAGCTGGAGTTTGGAGCTGTAAGTCATTGTCCCCTTCTCACAGGGATTTCATGTGCTGATGCACTACAGTACCCAGAGCGCAGCACAGGTTTCAACTACCCAGGCAAGGTCGAAGATGTTTTGGATCCTGCTGTTCTTGAGAGGGTTTTTTTGGTTATTTTTAACAGCCTTTTTTTGTTGTTATTCTGACAGTGCCTGAATAGAAGTGAGCTGAATGCTTCCTAGGATAGGCAGAGACATGCAAAGCAAACCGAGTTAATTGCTTTTGTTTGGTGTACATACAGAACAAAAAATGTTGAGCTGTAAAATGCAAAACATAACTGCCACCAAAGGTTTGGGCATCACTTAATTCAAGATGCCCCTACGACCTAAAACTGGACAGAACTTCTCTTTCAAAGTGTGCATGGCTACTATTAAAAGAGAATAAAACCTTCTGGCAGTGAGAAATCATTCTTACAGATAACCTTTATAACCAATATTACCCATATCCCCAGCCAGAAGTCAATATCCTTCTTTATAAGCAGGAATTACAGAAAAAGCACCAGTTTCCTCCTTCAGGCATCTTCAGGTGAGACAAGTTTTGCTGCCACCAAAAGACCTCCACAAAACCCTTCCTTTATTTTTCCTTTTCAGGAAAAGGATTGTGCCTTGCATTCTGCAAAACTCCAGGTGAGCCCAAGGGGCACACAATTAGGAAGGCTGCTTGTGTAGTTTACTGTAACTCTTCCTAGCATGTTAGAGGCCAATTCAGAGAACTGCTTAGCTAATGAGTCAAGAATGCCCCAAATTACTCATGATTAGAGCATCTCAACGTTGTTGATTA
>VZSZ01001805.1:0-133942 GCA_013398815.1 Ibidorhyncha struthersii
CCAGAACAGCCACATTGTTGGCAAGCAGCTTCGAGCAGTGCCTACGCACGCAGGAGTTTATCAGTTTCTTGAGACAAACTAAACGTGGGTTGTGGGTCAGCAGAGGAAGCTGGGCCGTGCCAGCCTGTGACATCAGTCAGGCCGGCGGGTTGCCTGCTTCAGTGTCAGTTTGTGTCCGTGCAAATCAAAACCACAGATCTTCCATCGTTAGTCCCAATGGTTTGCTGCAAACGAACATTCACTGTGGCTGTTCCAAAGGTGTCTGAGAAGGGTGCTGTATACGCAAGCATTGCTTAGACCTCATGACCGCGGCTGAAGCATGGCATATTCTTGCCTCTGTGATGTGTTGGGCTCACTTATTCTGTAATATCTCAGAGCATTACACAGACGGAGCACAGACTTGTCAGCTTTCCCAATTTCATTGTCAACTGTGGGAAAATGCTGAGGTAAATGCGAGAGTGCGGCCTTTGCTTTAAGTCAGAATGTCTGCTTGGCCAAAAGTGCTTGTTGCAACTCAGCGTGGAGGGGCAGCTGGAGGAGGAACACCCAGATTTATTATTTTTGAGGTCAAGGTGTACTTTTAAGGGCTGTTTCCCTTTAGTGGCAGAGAGAGAGTGCATGGGTGTTGGGGGCAGCTATTGGCTCTCAACGTGCCCAAGGGCTCGGAGTGTCTGTCAAGGCCGTCATGGTGTCCAGAGGCCAGACCTGCCATCTGTCTGCCTTGCTCGCTGTGGCCAGCAGCACCTTGCTGAGGGCAGGGGACATGCTGGCCAAACGCCGCCCCTGGATCTGCTCACTGGAGCGGTGTCAAAGACTGGGAGACCCACGAGGCAGGATGTTAATAGCCATTGTCGTTTGCCCCCAGGATCAGGTCAGGGAGCCCTCCTGCCCCTTTGAAATAGATTGGCACTGCCTGCTCTTTCCGGGTTACTGTACTCTTGTTTGTTTAAGCCATGCATTCAGCTCTAACCCTCAGAAACTGTACGATTCTATGCTAGCTATTAGCCAGACGTTACCTAATACCAAATGTAACAGTCAGTGTACCCTTAAAATTACAAATCCACCCGCAAGGCCTCCAGCTATTATGGCAAATGATTGAAATGACACACACTGATCTGAGGTGTCCATAAATAAACAGGAGGTACTGAATATGGAGAAGGATATGTCTGTGCTTGTGAACATATGTGGATCCATTTTTCAATTACGTTGGAGTGCAGGGAGTGTTTTGCCTGATATAGATTCAGCTAGCTCTGCGTTTTACAGTGGAATTAAATGCAACAAAAAGAAATCATGAGACAGCTTCCTTAGGTGTAAGTAAAACTTTGTGGGCCAGATGTTCACTGCTTTGAAAGGACCAGACCTCCGTCCAGACTTTGTTTTTTGTTCCTTTTATTTCAAGATTTCTGACACATTGCCTTAAAATTTGACCATAAAGAAGATGAAGAAAGCAACAGTGACATCTAGAGCAACTCTCGCTCTTGCAAATGATCTATGAAACCCAGAGTTACAGTCAGTTTTACTGTTGATCTTTAAGTTTTACAAAAATTATTTGCACTAGGATATTTCTGACATTAATTTTATCATTTCTATTGCTACTATATGCAAAGTGATGTCACTAAGGTTTTAATTTTGCATGCCAGTAATGAATGAAAATTTGAAATCCTGTTTTAAAGTTTATCAAGTTTAAAGTAATGTACTTTTTGGAGCACAACAGGATGCTTAATAGGTTTGCTGAAGTGTAACATTTTGGAATTTTGTGGGCATTATGCAATATTTCTTTTTCTATTGCAAAGTAGTGCTCACTTTCATTGGCCAAACAATGAGTTTAACTGAGTAACGCCATAACATATTATAGGCTGATATTTTAAATTTTGTTGCAATACTGCCAGTCTTGGGCCTTCCAAAATAACATCTCAAACTCTAGAAATTTTGAGATTTTAAAAAAGTAATGGTATAAATTAGACTTGATTTTTATTTTAACTCCAAGTTTTGAGTCTTCCAGGTACACTCTCTTTTTGATTTTTTAATTTTATATTGATATTTAAGTTACATTTATATTTATATTTTGAAATTTGGTCTAGAGTTTCATAGAATCATAGAGTCATAGAATGGTTTAGGTTGGAAGGGACCTTAAAGATCAGCTAGTTCCAACCCTCCTGCCATGGGCAGGGACACCTCCCACTAGACCAGGTTGCTCAAAGCCCTGTCCAGCCTGGCCTTGAACACTGCCAGGGATGGGCATCCACAAATTCCCTGGGCAACCTGTTCCAGTGTCTCACCAGCCTCAGAGTGAAAATTTTCTTCCTAATATCTATTCTAAATCTCCCCTTTCCCATTTTGAAGCCATTACCCCTCGTCCTACCACTTCATGCCCCTGTAAAAAGTCCTTCCTCAGCTCTCCTGTAGGTCCCCTTTAGATACTGGAAGGCTGCTATGAGGTCTCTCCGGAGCCTTCTCTTCTCCAGGCTGAACAATCCCAACTCTCTCAGCCTGTCTTCACAGGAGAGGTGCTCCAGCCCTCTGATCATCTTCGTGGTGCTCTTCTGGACCCGCTCCAACAGGTCCATGTCCTTCTTATGTTGAGGGCTCCAGAGCTGGACACAGTACTCCAGGTGGGGGTCTCACCAGAGCAGAGTAGAAGGGATGAATCACCTCCCTTGACTTGCTGGCCACACTTCTGATGCAGCCCAGCTTTCTGGGCTGCGATTGCGTGTTGCAGGTTCATGTTGACCTTCTCATCAATCAGCACCCCCATGTCCTTCTCCTCATGGTTGCTCTGGATCCATTCTCCATTTCCATTTAAACATGGAAAAAGCCCACAAACCTAACCAGTTGGCATTAAGCGTGTAAAAATACATATTTCCATTTTTAGGGATATGCCATGTAGCTGACTAGAAGAAACTTGACTACAAGCAAAGTTAAATATTGTTACCTTTTCCACATACTATTAGGTTATCAGACTGGTTATAAAGTGAATGGAAGAAATATGATGAATAGTAATAGATTATTTTGCCTTTGGGATCTGTGAGATTTCTCTTCCAGAGAAATTTGACTGGTTCTGTAATAGAATTTCCTTTTCAGTTCCTTCACTGTTGAAGAGCATGAATGCAGTTGCTGGGTCATAAGGAACCGCTCAGTTGACATTTGTGGGGCAGGAGATAAATCTGTCCAGCTCCACTTATGAGAAATAAGGTAACAGCGTATCTGAGAAACCTGCCTTTCTTTCCTCCTTTTGTTTCTGGTTTGGCTGGTCCAGCTGCCCTCTGTTTTGCTCTCTTCTACTACACTTCCCCAGACTTTTGCCACAGTTATGCTTTTCATGCTCTTCTGTCACATGCTGAGTACCAGTTTGATCTTAGTCAGCTCTTCCTTTCTGCTCAGAGGAACTGTGTTAGATTCAGGCAGCCATGAAGAGGGAACGCTCTTCATATTTGTTTGGTTTGTGAGACAGGAAACCTATATGAAATGTTGCAGCCTGTATGAAGGGCATTTTCACTTCTACTGTTTGAACAATTTTGCTTTTTACAGAAATATAGTGTCATAGAATCATAGAATGGTTTGAGTTGAAAGATCATCTAGTTCCAATCCCCCCGCCATGGGCAGGGACAGGTTCCACTAGACCAGGTTACTCAAAGCAGCATCCAGCCTGGCCTTGAACAATTCCAGCGACAGGGCATCCACAGCTTCCCTGGGCAGCGTGTTCCAGTATCTTACCACTCTCAGAGTAAAGAATTTCTCCCTAATATCTAATCTAAATCTACCTCTTGTATAACGTAGAAAAGAAACAACCCCCAAAGTGATGATGATTTTATGCAAGCTTTTGCATTTATGGTGCACCAAATGGTAAAGTAACTTAGCTACCAATGATGAGTGTGGAGGAAACATTTAAATAAAACCCAAGTTGGATATTTTGTTTATACTGTGCTGGAGCAAGAGTGGAACGAGACTGTAACCCTTCTTCAAGCAATACAAATCCTATAATCGTATGATTTGGAACAGATACATTTCATAGGTACTGTAATTCACACTAAGCAGAACTTTGTATATCAGCATGTTGTTCAAGCATGGTTTGTTTTGTGCCGTACAACATATGGAGGCATTTAAGGGAAGTACACTGGAACAGAAGGAAGATCAATGAAGAGATAATTAATTTGCGGTGTAGGTATGAGAAAAATTCCTTGACTTATTTCACCCAGATGGTCTATAAGTATCCATTATTGGCAATGATATCCCTTAGAGAACATTTTAGGGACAGTAGTTAAATGGTTTTACAGAGAAAGTTTAGAACTTTACCAATTCTTGTTGTAAACTTTATTATGGTCCTCTAGTTGACCATCTTGATTTCTGCTATTTCTACACTAAGAAAGTCTTGGGGCTGATGTTAGATCCTGAAAAGTTAACACTTGCAAAATCAATGAGGAGTAACATATTTTTCTCATTTAATTAATTGTACTTGTGTTTACTTGAGTGATAAAGAAAGAAATGTCCTTTGCTCTTTAAATAAATGTTTTGATATGGCATTTTAATTGCAGTGGCATGGGGAAGGCAATGGAATGATGTCAGTTTTGTAAGTATAAAACACTTATTGTTCACTTAAACTTCTGACAGTTAAAACACAGAAAAAGAACAAAAAATGAAGCATAGCAATAAGTGTCATTTTCTTGTTATGTCCGCTTGTTTTGGCTGTGTGTTCTCTGAATAGGTGTAAACAAAGCACACTGCACTGAATTAAGCAGAACACTGTTTTACTAGTGGAGAAGCTATCTAGGTAAGTTATAAATTGGATATCTTTAATGTTATCAGTAGATTATCTGAGGATAGTAAAGTATAGAAATGTCCTTACAAAAGGAATGTTCCTCAGTCCCCTTAGAACCTAACGTGAAATGTTGAGCCTAGAGCTTATATGACCTATTGTGCTATAAATTGCCAGCTATTGTGTTGCCTGATCTAGTCACAGCAGTATATAACATTTTCAGTGAATATTTATAGTAGAATACTTTTATTTATGCAGACTAAAACAACAGTAATCAAATTGAATGCATCAGCATCTACAGGCATTTCCTTTAGAACAGGGAACAGTAATTCACTGCTGAGCCGTGCAACTTTTCTGAACTACCTGTGTAGCTTTCTGTGAATACTGGCTAAACATGTTCTCAGTAAGGTCAGTTTTAATGAATCAATGTCAAATCCCATATTTTGTCTGACTGCAAAGGAAAGCAAAGCAAAGTATCCAAAGTGGCTCAAAGACAATGGTGTGGCTCAAAGAAAATGTCGTATAATATTTCGCTTTTCTCTATTTGACTACTATGGCATTATTTATACCCATATAATTAAAAAGAAAATGAAGCATGTTTTCTATTCCTTTTTTGTAACTGAGAAATGCAAACCCAATAAAACCAGCAGACAGTATCTTCGTGGCCTCAGCCATGTCCCAAAATGAGACTGACTAAAAGACCTTTTAAAAGCATGGTGTGCCATTTTAATAACATTCTGCATATCTAGTCACCCAAAAGTAAGAAAATGAATATGTCTTGAAAAAATATACCGTCAAAAGTGTCACCTACTTTGAATAAAGTGAAGTGTTGCATTCTTGAAATAAAAGTCAGTGACAAAATGCCACGTGCTATATTTACCAAGAGATCTTCAGTTTAAGTAGCCATTTGACCATGGCAGAATCTCAGATTAAGATGGCCAGTTTCTTTGTTCATTCAAAAATATATTGCAAGTAATACCATAAAATACAAATTCACAAGCATTATTCATTTAAAATAATACATATTTCATGGCGTCATTCGTTAGCCTACACACTGAACATAGTTGGTTCTTGCATAACTTTTTGTTACTAGTCTTATCCGTATCTACTAGAGCTGCACACAAAAATCAGATTGTTGTAATGACGGAACGTACTGGTAGTGTGAAAGCTGACACTTTAAGGGACTGACTCCATGCAATAAGAATTTTCTGATGATATCTTTTATCTTCTGTAAGTCACAATCAAATCACCAGCTTTGTAGTTGAATTTGTTTTGCTCCAGGTTTTCAGTTTTAAGAAAGTTATTTGGAGCTGATTTGCTATGCAATGTATGAGGATGCCGTCTCAGAGCATAAATGTTATGGCCCATAAGCAGCAGTCACTGAGAAGACATTAAAGGAGCTAAGCAAGTAAACTGATAAACTGAAGAATTAGTTGTCTCAGTCTAAATTAATCTTTGATTCTATAAATGAATAGTAAGTTTGTACATTTGTTCATACTTTGTCCTTTTCCTTTTCCTTTTCTTTTTCCTTTTCCTCACCATAGTGCTGTCTCTATATGTAGCTTTCAGCATAACAGTGATCAGAATTTAATGGACGTGAGGCACAATAAAGCAAAGTGAACGGCTGCTTGTATGTGCAACTGCTCATGAATACTTGTTATCTATACAGACACATTTAAGCAGTAAACACTTTCACATTCACCCAATCAGAAAAGAGGAATGATGGGTCTGATACACCACAAGATGATTTCTCTTTTTAGTGATTTAATCCCCAGAGGTAAAATTATGTATTTGTCAGATAAGATGAAATAAACAGTGATATTAGAAAAATCAAGAACTTCTAGTTGATTGTCTGAGTGGACCAGAAGGTTAATTTTACTGAATTATTCATGGAAATTTATTTTCTCAGCTCAATGCAACAGCAAAAATGGAAACTTTCGTTCAGCTCTGCATGCCTCTGTGTCAGCTTATTATTTCCTTGAATCACTGGGTTTTTTTCTAACAGAAGAAAGAGTTCTGTAAAGGGAAGCTATCAGTCTAGTGTCTTTTTTATAGACTGTGAACATTTTATTCAAGTTATCATTTTGTTTTAAAGGGAAACAAATGAAAAACTCAACACATAACACTTAACTTTGTAATTGCTGATCGTGTGTTTGGTTCCTTTATCTGCAATCTGTGTTTTAACAGTCAGTCTATTAGACTCACTGCACAATGTATTCTGAATAATATATAGATATTTCCTTCGCAAGTGTTTTCATGCCATGGCAATTTTCTCTTTGCCTTAATGTTAAATGAGACTGGTGGTAAGAAAGAATGCTACTAGAAAAAAATGTTACTAAAAATGTTGCCTTTGAAATGACACCTAATACAAAGGTTTTGCTCGTAAATATTCCAGTGACACTGTTTCAGATGATAGTGCTGAATTATCTCCAATTACCAGAGTCAAAGTGAAAGTGCTTGGGTTTTCACGCAGCTGGCACACTAAGTGCTCTGGGATGAATAGCCAGATCACTTAATGTACAATTAAGAAAGTTACTTGCATCCTGCAGGAAAGCAGTACAGTGTGAGCAATTCTGTGGCATTTGTGAACTGAAAATGGAAATACCAAACATTTGTCAGAGAATGAAATACCATTGTCTTCCTTGGTTCTAAACTAAGAATTAGATTGCATTGTCCAGCCACAAAGACTGAGAAGTAGCCACCTTAACTTCCTTATTATTCCAAGGAATTTTTCCTCTCCCCACTCCAAACCCCCCAGCCCTCCCCCCCAAAAAAGGTTGATGTCATGGTAAATATACACTGCTACCATCATATTTTATTTTTCACTCCAGTTATGAAGAAAGCCTGTGGAAGCTTAGCAACTCCTATGTGTTTGTAGTTGAAAAATGGTAATAATTGTGGATGCTAATTTCTGCAACGTTCTGAATACTCTGTGAAGCATGAAGTCAGTCAGAAAGACACTTGAAGAAAGTTAACCTTTAGAATTTGGGCATGATGACTACAGGGAACTCATTATGTTTACAATGATGAACATTCAGATATTGGCCAAATTTACATTTGCATTACTCCTGAGCTGTTCTCTTATAGTGTGTGTGTGAGAGGTAGTCACTAAAATTTTGATTCATTATCTTACAGGACCTTGTGGCAGGACCTTGTTGTATATTTAAAGTATTGGAATTTTTCGGTGTTTAAAATGAACTATTTGTTACGACATTATTGTCCAAAACCTTCTGTCTTTAAGATTTTTCTAAGCATATCTGTGTCTTTGGGATTGTCAAGACTAAGCTCAAATAATTGCTGCCTGAGCTCATAGGATAAAAACATTCACTTGCAGAATAGCCACTGACTGACTTTAGGTCATTTAGATACTAATCAAGTTGAATCTCAGCAGTCATAATGTTTAGCAACAACAAAAAGAAGAGGGAAAGAACATTGAGCCAGCCAGACTAACACCAGTGCAAAAAGGGTAATTTTGGCTGGTTTGTTTTTTCTTTTTCCCCCAGGTGATTTCTTCTCATTTTTTCCTGTGTCATCATTTCTAGCACTAAAATCAAAGTGAATGTGAAAAGCCTCTTGTATAGCCTTAGTTAGCAAGAAAAGTGAAGTAAACAAGCATTTGTTAAGAAGTCGTGGGGTCACAGCCCACTGTTAAAAGCACAACAGCCTTGGTCTGTAGACTTAGCAATGCTTCCCACAAAGCACTATGATTGCAAGAATAGCATTTTCCTAAATGGAAGTTCCTTGGAAATGATGGTAGCTTCACAAACATATATCCACATTTCTTTATGAATATCTGCGTATCTCTACATTTGTCTTTTATGCTTCTGCTTTTCAGCATTTGTAACCACCATTTTGATTGTATTTAAACATACATAATTTACATGGTCTGCTAGCAAATGGCAGAACAATATCTTACTGTGAAGCTGCAGCAAGATAATAAAGAGATCAATAGCACATCAGAAGCTTCCTGTTGAAATAGACCCTCAGATGGATAAACTGGTACAGAGTGAATGTGGATTTCCATGAACTAGTCTCACCACAACTCAAACAAGTTCCTCTGAACAGAGGACAGATAATGGGGTATAACAGCAACAAAGGCTAATAACACAGAAGGAAAAAGAATTAGCTTTCTCAGTCTGGGTTCTGTGCACATTTCTGCCTTCGTACAAATACTCCTTGAATCTACCCTTTACTAGATGGTGCAGTTAGCGATGGACAGCTGATACGCACAGTGACAGGACAGAGTGGTCAGTGGTGGACAGACAGCAAAGCAGAACAATAAGATAGATGCTAAACTAGAATGAATAGCAATGTTGACAAATATGATATTCACCAGATGAATAAACACAAATGATAGATTACAAGATAGAACACAAACAGAGAACAGGCAAACTTCTGGATGACTCATCTAGAGCACCAAACTGTGTATCCATGGGTAGGAATTACAGATGATTGAAACAACAAAAAGACAGCAAATGGATCAGCAAGCACCGTGTTTGTGTATTGTAGATAGGACTTTCATGCTTTAACCGGGAACAGAAATTATATCTTAGAACAGCTGTGATAGAACTTCATGATGCTGTAACCTGTAGCAAATTGCCTGTTTACTCTACAAAAATAAAAGTAATTTGCTGACAAATAGACTGCCACATTTTGCAGGATTGTATGCTGTATAAGAGGAATTGGATGTTAAAACCTCTTGGTAGGTGACCTCAGCAGATACAAGACAAAAGGAAATGTGGCAGAAAAAATTGAGCAGTGGATTTGGATCTAGTTTTGCACTTGTCTTTGGAATCCATTCCAGTATCTGCTTCTACAGATTTTATTTTTTTTTTTTAAATTAGCCATCTTTTACGTATAATAGCTACCACATTCATTGCTAGCCTCAATATCATTAATTAAATTATGATCTCTAGATAAGTACTCTGTTGCTTGCCAAGGGACGTGAACATGGCAGCTCTGCATAAGAGGTCCCTTCATATGCAAAAACAAAAGCCAAAATAGCTGCAATAAAAATCACTTTCCTGATTTTCTACAAATGCCTTCTACCCTTCCTCACAAGGAAAGCCACCTGTTGGCTCTGCTGGTATGTCCTTGTGGCACTGTGTGAGTATCATATACTCATTGTACAACCAGTCAAGTTATTTTCTCACCTCACATGAAGTTGGAGAAGGTTTGTCTCACAAGTCTGCAGCTTATTTACAAAGCTGACAAATGGGAGAAGTGATGAAACTTCCCCGTGGAGGTCTGTGTTTTTCTAAAAGAAGGAAACATCATGTAATCCAGTCCTGAATTACTACTACTGTCTTCCCATTTGTCATGGATGCAATAAAATTGCTCTTTTCATGTCTGCTGACTTTGGAAAAAATATTCGTCTTCTAGTGTCACAGGTGGCTTTCTGTCCACTCGATCTTCACACTCAAATGCCATGTTCTGTTTATCCCGCACTTAGAGATCAGAAGGTTGGATAAGACCATTGGGGTTGTTTCAATTGCACTATAATTACAAGACGATCGTCTCCACTTCTCTCTTAACTGTTTTATCCGGTCTACTTTGAACAGAGCTTTGTTGATGCATCAGTGACTTCTTTTGAAAAGCTACTCAACTGCCTAATGGACTTTACGGGCAGATTTCTTTTTATCAGTAAGTTAAAATTTACGTTTTTTTATTATAGTTCATGACTCTTTAATCACCTTAAATAATACCTTGTCTTTCCCCTGCCAATATTTCCTATCAGTAGTCGAGAAACTAAGTGTATGCTGAATGTCAGTGTAGTGTAGATTAATTAGAATTAAGTCCACTGTCACAAAATGAAAGCTACTTTCATTTTTCACTTCCTCATTTTTATCTAGGTAGACACAAAAATCTTGTAATAGACTTTTTCTAATCCTGCATGATTCAGTAGATTTTTGGCTTCACATAGTCTGATATTTATACACTTACAAACTTTCTTATCTAACCTGTAATTTTTGCAGGTATAACCTTGTTTCAGTGTATGTCTGCCCTGAAAAGATTAGGAAATAAGTGATCTGACTAATGTAAAATCAAGTAGCATGGAAGTGTGTCTGCATATGTATATATATCGGGGGATCTGTGTGTGTTTATGGATATTGGCACTTAGCTGGAAATTATATGAAATATTTAGAGATCCCATTGTATTCAATTTCTGCCAGAACCATTTAGGGATATGAATTAGCAAATAATATTTTATTTCTGGGATAATCAATGGTCCAGTCTCATAATTCTTGTGCATCCAGAATTTTTGTTGAGATCAAGTAGACAGCAGTATGAAAAAAAAACCCACAAAGCCTAGCACTGAGGCCAGGGTGATCAGATACAGTGATCTTTTTGGTTTATGCATACTTGCCTCAAAATGTTTGAATTAACGAGTCTTATTTTTATATTGAGTTCTAATCTCAACTTTTAAGATGCTTGTATGATTTTTCAGTGAGATGGAATTTTAATTCATACTTATCCTAACATAAGAATGAATAACTGGAGAATTTTTTACACAGTAAAATACCCACAGTCTGAACTCTCCCTACTCCCTCTTCTATTCCTCAAAAATGTCGGAAATGGCATTTCTTTTTCAAACTTGCATTTATTGGGTCCTTTAAGCAAACCTAATTTCTGTCCTTCTCCCTTCACTATTTTTGCAGGTATAGACTCTGTTTCTACATGGCTACTTGAAATATTTACTGTAATGGGAGGTGACTGCAGATTTGGAAGAAGGAAAAGAGAATGGATTCTAGATGATTTTTCTCATCTCCTATACACTCTGATGGTGGACACTTAAGGATCTGATGATGAAGTTATGGTATCATGAAATGAGTCAGGAGCCATGGACTATGCTGCTGGATGCTTTCGAGCCCAGGGATGGCAGCAGGGGACAACACTGCTACTGTAGCACTAAGCAGAATTAGGAGTGTAAGATAACATTAATGCTATTGTATTAATTTTCCTTATACTGAACCCACTGCTCTCATGGAAGATGTGGAAGAGAAGATATTTGATAGAAAGGTTTTCTACTGTGTGTACCCTTTTTCTGCTGTCCCGCCTGGAGCCAGGGAGCTGTTTTGCAAGTGCTTGTAACGCTGACACTGTGGTTGGGGAATAACACGGGGACCCCATGTGGAAGACTCTCATAAAGAAAGCACGAGAGCTGACAGGTCTGTTTGGTGTCTGATTACAAGGCGGTCACATATGGAATGAAATAATTACTTTAATTAAAGTAATACTTGTCCTAAACTGAGTTCAGTTTAAGGCTCGGAGTGGAACAAGGCCACTTCTATTTATCTTTGTGTTTATGTCTCATCCTTTCCTTCCCCTCCTAATACAAAAATATCTGAAAAATATGAACAGATTTATCATCGTGGCAACTTTTGTTGGGGAAGGATTTGTGTTACACAAGGGTAACTGAGGCATAAACAGCCTGGACCTGCCTGGCCTTCAGCCTGCCAAATTAAAGACTTGGTCAGGACAGACTCAGGAAGGAACAGGGCAGTGTCATGAAAGCCTTAGTACAGCTGATTAAAGGCCCAGAAAATTATTACCTATTAACAGGAGTCGTGGGTGTTTCTGTAGGACACTCCCATGTTCCTGAATGTGAAACTGGGAGCCACACATCTCTTCTCAGGAGGAAACGTGGCCAAAAATGATTTTCAAGGGAATGCTCCACGTGAAGCTGGAGTCCTGGCATTCCTGCTCTTAAAGGAAACTGCTCTTTAGCCCATTTAGGCACACAGTCAGTCTTACTCTTGCTTAGTCTCTCTCTCTGTTGTTGAACTTTGGACAGTCAGTGGCACAGTTTCAACAAAAGATAAAGGACACCTTTCCTGCCCCTCCCAAATAATCTNACTCACTCATCTCCTGTACCAAAGGCACATATCAACTCTGCTGGTACACCCTGCATTCAGAAGAGGACCTCAGATTGAATGAATCTAAGCTCAAGATGGAGGACAGGAAAATAAACCAGTCTGTTTCCAGTCCCTCTTGGTATGGCACTTAAAACAGAAAATCCGAGTCATGCTTAGACTGTATACCTGAGAACAACCGATGTTAGAGGCCTGATTCACATGTTCCCTTTTGAAAATTGTTAAGAATTAGGAGTGTAAGATAACATTAATGCTATTGTATTAATTTTCCTTCCTTATACTGAACTCACTGCTCTCATGGAATATGTGGAAAAGAAGATATTTGATAGAAAGGTTTTGAACTGTGTGTAGCCTTTTTTAAAACGGAATGATAAATAACTCAAAATAGTTTGTATCCTCAATGGCAAGATATTAGCCATATACATTTCAACAAAATGTTCTTTGTTTTTAGGGAATAAATGTTCAGTAAGTCGATCACAGTGATGGATAAAGCTGCAATCTAAAAGCCAGAGACAGCAATAAAAAATAAACATCAACTCAACATCAAGAAATTCATCTTATGAGAATGAGACAGTTATTTTGTCACAATGGCCTATTCTTATGACTTTATTGCTTTTTGACTACTTGATTAACTGTATATATACCCTTGTGTTCTTGTTCCCATGTTCTTAACAATGCTTCAGACACTGTGCCTTTTTATGCTTAACTATTGTGCAATAAAATGTATATTTTCAACCAATATTTAGAGTAGATCTAATGAAAAAAATTCAAGGAAATCTACAACTCAGTTCTTCTGTTATTGAAAATCTGTCTTCCGATTGAAAGTAAAAATGTTTTATTGGTGTTTTTGCCCACCAGAAAACGGATAATTAATAAATCTATTATTTTACAGTTATGTTTCATAAATGAGCTAGGTGAAGAACTTTGTCCCCAAGCAATTCTTAAGAAACACTACTCATTTAGTTTATATGCGAGCAAAGTGACCACTAATTAATATTTGCAGACTCACAATAATACTGTGCAGCTGTTCAAAAAACATTTGTGCTGCTACTAATTAAAATTACTTTGGAGTTTTAGGAATGTACTGCTGTAGAGCACCTTGGCAACACCTCTTCAGTCTATGACTCCATGCATTTTTCTATCATTCTTGAAAAATAATAGGCATTCTGCTCTCAATAAAAAAAGTCATAAAAAAAAATCCTTGAGTCATGTCATTAGAAAACTATTTTGTTCACAACTATGTTTAATTATTGCTATAATGACAGTGATTACGTGAAATTAAATCAGCATGGGATTTCCAAGCTACAGTATCTCAAAAGTGAACTGAATTTTCTCAGTGCTACAATATATAAAAAGAGAAAAAAATATACTCTTTACATTCATGACATCTTTTGCTTGGTTTTAGCTTGGAGCCATACCACACAGCTCCTCAAATACTTGTATCAGCAAAACTGAAGAATTCCCAAACTTTTAATATGGAATGAACAAATTTTCTAAAACAAATATCTAGAGATTCTAGAGAAGCTGTCTGTGCTACCATTGAGGTCATGGTCACAATTTTGCCATATTAAACCATGCTGTTATTTACTTTAGAAACAATATGCACTAAGCCAAAGATAGAGAGAGTATAAAAATCACAATTCTGCTGTGAAATTGTGCAAAATAAATATATTCTTAACCTAGCTACTGGTCTGTATATATATTGTATGTACACACGCATATACACAAAGGCAGTGTTGTATCTGTATTTATAATATAGATGCCATCATCTGTATGTTCAGAAGACACTGCATTTATATGGAATGTAACGGAATTGTAAGCTTTGCTGAGTATCTCACTGAATTGAAATAAATAGCTTAGGCTCTTCAAATTCCATTTTTATGCTCAACAAACTGTCACCAAGAAAGTAGTTTGGCATGGTTTATGACAGCTTCAAGAGATTTGCAGTTGTACCCTGAATGCATTCAATTATCCTTAATATCAACCTTCAAAATTACTTTTTACTATTACCTGGACAATTTTAGTGCAGAGGGAAGTACTTTGTTCAGATATAGTATGCTAATGTCATCTATTTGAGCATCTGATATATTCAAACAAGCCATTCTATATGGAGAAAAAATTGCGTCAACTATATATTAAATATCATAGGCCTTTTTTCCCCAGTATTATCTGGCTGCAGTTAACTACCGTGACTCGGCAAGAGGCTGAGGGGGACAGGCTGAGCCCTGGGGAAACCCCTCCTGCTGTGACAGAGCTTGGGCCCCAGGGAGTGCCCGTGGACCTTCTATACCAGGAACTACCTCTTCTTTGTCACTTGGCCCTGGCTCCAATCTCTAGAAAATGTAAGAGAAAAACAGATTATTAAAACACCACCTGAAAAAAGCATCTAGGATTCCTGCCTCCCCCTGCTTTGGACGAAGCGGATAGTCTCTCATCGTCTGCCTCTCACCATGGACTCTGGCTGGAAACAGCTCCTCCGGCCCTGTGCTTTCAGCACGAATAAATATCATTCTTTAGTCTGTTATGTCTACTAATCTACAGCCTAAGTTTGCATGTGTAAAGGATAACTAGATTTTTTTTTAAATCATCTCTATTCCTTGAATGCAATCCTGTGAGTGTTCAATTAAAAAATATTTCAAAAAGTTCACATGTGATTCAGAGACAAGACCCGATTGCTAGGTGTTTCTTGGAACACAACGTGATGTGTCAGTAAGGCTAATGAGTCTCTAAGAAAAAAAAAATTGAGAAGACTGTCTACAAAAGAGCAATCTTCTATAGACATGCTGATGTGCCTAATTAAAGAAGCTGTATCATGATCATCAGGATAATGTAAGTACTAATAACGTAATAGTTTAGCTTAATCTAAATTGGACTGTTCTGGAAAATAACCACTAATTGGTATTGAGAGAGACCGGTGAAGTCATGTAATTTTTGCTGATAATACTATACTTAGCGCACAGAAATAAGTTCACTTTAATGCTAGACAAAACAGTTCTAGTGAATTGCAAATAAGCACATAGCATAAATTCTGCCTTTTTGCTAAGTGCTATGATCAACAGTGTACTGTTATGTGCAGCCTCAGTTAGGGAAAACTTTGGGTTTTGACAACAGTAACAAAACATTGTAAGTGTTGGCACCAGTCTGGAGGCCCGGATTCAGTCGGCCTGGGCTGCGATAACACGTGGAGATTCCTGCTAGTGCTGCTCCTCAGGCGGCCTGAGCCAAGGGAATCGGTCCCTAATGATTACTGGCTCTGGCAGATTTCCTTCTATGAGAAACTAACACTTTACTGAAGTCTTTACGGTCCTGCAAAGCTTCCACCTTCTTCTTGCTAAAACTAACACAATAAAATTCTGCAAGGCCAGTGATGGCTGTGCAAGCAATGTAAAAGTTAACTAATTCAAATGGTATGATAACACCCTTTTCTCTAAACAAGAAAAAAAGCAAAAATTGACATGTACTATTTTGTAGTTTGAGAAATTATATTAAAAAATCGTAACATTACAAAACTCCGTTTCTCAAGCACTAATTTGACAATTTGTTGTATTATTGTATTACATTTTCTATTTAAGCCGTGATAGAATCTTTCTGTGTTTTTAAATGTGTACCCTGAAATATAAAGAGAATACAAGTTCAACAGTTTCATTGCAAACTTTAGTGTCACCTTGAGGAAAATTTGTATATTTTAATTTCTGCGTCACTGGATTTATAGGTGTCTGAAGATTCGGTATTACAATTATAGAGAGTGACTGTTTTAAACAGTACACCCAATTTCATGTCTTTTAGTTATTGATAGAGTCTAAACACTTTAATTGTCATTCTGCTTACTACAACTCCAGCTGCTAATTTTGAGTCGATGGGCACGTACCTGCTTCAGGTCCCCATCCTACCTACAGATGGATACCATTAAATTTTTTTTGTGTTAAGCGAGAACAAGGTGCACAAGACAGGTGATCTTTTGATTTAGCTTTTAGAACAAGATCTTTGCTGGTGACAGAGCAGATGGTCAGCTTTGTTAAATGGAGAAATAAAATAACTGGATAGATTTTAGCAGATGTTCACTACATACATACATAAATAAACATAATCCTCATCCTTTATCTCCCTAATCTGGATTCTAGGTGTGAAGGATGTGCAGCACGTCACGTGTAGTGTGTTCTGAAACCTGAACCATGGTAACTCTTCATTTTCTAGTATCAACTAAAGTGAAAGAATGATTTTTTGTTTTTATGAGAAGATATAATGATTGTTAAAACCTCAATTTATGTTTGCTTTACACTTTATTACAGAGGGAAAGTTTCTTGCCAACCAAAATGGTATTTTCAGGATAGGCTGCTCATCTTAGGAGTTAAAATAGGAACTATGTAGCTCAGGTCCTTTAGCAATGCTCACTGATCAAGCACAAAAAAATGGATCTCAATAAATGTTATAACTCAGCCCTGAAACTCATGTGTACGTACAGACCCTGTTGTTTGTATTTAGCTTACTTCCATTAGAAGGCTACTCATTTTGAGACTTTCCAGTCTGAAGATACTAATTCCACAAACTCATCTTTTTAGATTTATCACCAGGAAAGTTAAAACAGAATACTTCAGCTTGGGCCAGCTTGACCAGAGCAGATCAACATGGCGAGAATAAAGTGACTATCACTACGGTGTAGGATTTGTATATACACTATACGGTGTGGTGGGATTTTCAGAGGTACCTACTCAGTATTTGGTAGATTTCTACAGGACTTCAAATCTAAAATACTGAAAACTACTGACTTTATGCCAGGTAGAACAATTCCAAGATGAGTGGGAAAGAGCAAAGCCCCAGGGAAACCACCACTTGTGTGCAAGGCCTTGGCTTCAGATATGGAAGGTCCTGGCTCTGCGCATGATGGGTGGCACTCTCTTGGGGTCACCAGAAGATTTAATACCAAGAATATAAGTAGTTCTGATATGACACTTGTTATTTTCTGTAAAAGTTTAAGCAGATAATAAGCAGCTTGATGTTTTTCATAGAAAAGAGAAAAAAAGAATCCTGCCTGTCTCTTAAGTTCTAGCAGAAGCCACAGCCTCTTTCTTTCAGTGGGGCCATGTAACATCAGGTGCTCAGCAACTCATCTGACAAGGCAGAGGTCTCGAGTTATCTACCAAATGACGGGTGCAATGAAAAAGCTTGACCTTTTTCTTGCAGTGAAAAGGCTGGACCTTGATCCACTGCCAAATAGGCTGCACGTCTTGAACTCTGACAGGTTGTCCTCTGAGGCAAATGACAGTGGTACATTATTATTGATTAACATTATCCACAAGTTAGTCAGAGCACGGTCCCTTAATTCTAGCACTGTGCAAACACAGAAAACAATTTATTCTGAGAAAAAAAAATTAAAATAATAGGACTTCTGCCACTGTGAATTCAGAATATTTTCTGAGCCCTTAGCATTAATCTCTGAAATAAAAGTACTCTTAAGTTAGTACAGGTCTCTTTCTGGACTGCAGATGATCTTGTGGACTATCGGTGGTCCAGGAGCCACATATGAAGAGTTCAGACACTTGCTAAAGGATATGTGTCTGGATCAAACTCCATATCAAAAGTGGGCAGCTCTTACAATCAGGTGTCTCACAATGATCCTTCTAATAAGAACCTTAACTATCTACTCCCTTCCTTTCAGTGGAAGGACACAAAATTACCTTGTTGAAAGACAGATGAAACAGTTTATGACATTCAGATATAAGCTTGACTTTTTTTCTGTGAACGTTTTGCAACTGGGGCAATACCAATTCTGTTGTATGTACTGTGATTTCAGGGATCTTGCCAACACAGTAAAGAAAAAAACGGTTGCAAAAAGAAACAGAATGATAAAATTTGTCAGAACCACAAGATGGCAATACTGTTTAAAATATAAAGCTTACTCAACTAAAACAATAGTGTTATGACCATTCATAGCAGATAGCATGCATACCACTTGTTTACAACTACAGTGCAAGATGGCTATTGTCAAGGAAGATAATCACAATTTATCGGTATCCTCAGGCTTTGTTTTAATTCTCCTTTTAACAAGTACTGTAGCACAGGTTCTTATTCAATATCGTGGCTCAAACTCCAGTGAAACTATGCTGCTGCATTTCAACACAAAACCTGTAAGGGATGGTAAGAACATATTGCAATCAGTGAACGTATTGTGCACTCGTTTTCTCTTTCATGTCCTCAGTTTCTGGAGAAGAGAAATTTAAGGCCATTAAATAATGTCTGGCAGCTATTTTTGTTGATTAGCTATCATGTTAATAATTACAGCCACTTTCAGGCAGCAGAGAGAGCAGATGCAGGAGGCTGCCGTGGCATTGCCTCATCAATATAAAACGTGTTGCATACAAAAGGTGTCATTCAGAGCAAGCAGATAAGATGTTACTCAAGGGTAAGTATTGTATTCCCAGTTCTGGGGCGCTGCCTGGTTATGTTATTAAATAGTTATTGATGTTGTCTCTTACAACAAAACAAAGAATCACACCAAACCAAAGTGCTTATGCAGCCCAAAGAAGATAGGTGGCGAGCTTCACAAGCGGTGAGAGTAAGGACTAGATGGTCTCACAGCCAGGCAAAGAGGTTCTTCAAAGGCACATGAACTCATTGAGAGACGTGCATTAACACACACATGCATGCTCATGGACACAGAAAATTATAAAGAAATTATATTCCAAGGTTATACATAATGACATAAAAATAGAAAATCTAGCCTTGTCTGCACACTGTATAGTGGCAAGAGACGTCCTAGGCGCACACACCCCTCCAGAACCATGAGGGAAATCACTTTCAGCAGGTAAGCACTTGCTGTTTTACCTGTCAGACAGGAGTCTGCTATGGAGCCGGCAGCTGCGGGCTGCAGCACTGCTGATTTGCCATGCTAAAGATTTGTCATGGCACAGTAAGAACTTGTTGTTAGTCTACCGATTGCCATGACAAACTCAATATATCTATTTCTGTTTACACTGACAGATGCAAATAACTACACAAATCGCTACTTCAGAGCCTCATTCAAGGTATGTTTTTTCAGCAACGTGAACACAGTGCCCGGTAGTGGTCTATGAAGAGGAATGTTATTATATTTAACTGCAGGGTATATCTTTCTCCTTGATGCATACTATAGCATGTAACTCCCATTAATTTTGAAGGGTTATAGACTCTAGGAACATCAAAGTAGAACGTACCCTGAGGAAATGGGGTCTGCGGATGCTCATGCACAGATGCTATTGACATTAATATAAGAGTGCAGTTCTTAGCCCTAAGTGTGTCCATTTCTCCTGGAACTGGAACTGATGTCTATTCTTATGGAAAAGTCTTAGAGAATTTACAGAAAACAGCAACTGCTAAGAATATCTTTTAAATCAAACTATTTAAAACCAAAATCTTGTTAGACAATGAGATACTTACTGTACTACACACAACTAATTTCAAAATAATGAACAAGTGAGCAAGTATGAGCAAGTATCTCACCCTATTTATTTCTCTAGGTCTCATCTGTCTCATATCTTGAACTGCACAGTTTCACTCTTGCAGCTAGAATTCTTTTCAATGAGTTGATATAAAGTGGTAGGTGCATCCACCTTTTTTACTCGCCGCTTACCTAAACAATCAGGTATTGTGGACACACAACTCAGGCATGATTTTTAGCCTAGGTTATCATCAGTAACCATTAATAGCTACTCCTCATGAAAGCAAAAAATTCATATTGATCTCAATGCAATGTCTCTGTCATAATTTAAGTTTTCCTGAGAAAGAAGTAACAGTTCCCCACACAGGTATTAGAAATTGAACTTTCTCCTATATGTCAAGCATTTAGGTTAGACGTTCACACCTAGTTACAAGTTTACATGTCCTATGGGGAATTCTGCCTTTACAGGTGATTGGGCAAAGACCTGTCTTTGCTACCTTCTGACTCAAATTCTCAACTTGTATGCGGTGCCGTAGGGATGAAGGCTATGTATGCAGCAGGCTGAGAACGTCAAGCCCTTAGTATCAAGTGTATGGAAAACTGCATGGCCTTGGTATTTAAAAAAAAACCTTCCATGATTTGTTATAACAGGCCATATTTGCTACAGGTCAGGATGCTAAAAGGTCCACTGAATCAGTGGAAGGTCAGAACAGGAAAGGGTTTATCAGAACTTTTAATATTGTCCTGTGCAAATATGGAAACACACTGTGGGCCAGACTGTATATATGTCCGTGTCTTTAACAAACAGTAGGAAACACACCAAAAAAGTTAATCGCATCTGATATTATTATTTTACTCTGCACTGAGACGTTACCTAGCTCTCCTAAAAATCAGAAACTCTTTGCTGCAATTTTTGTAGCATGACAGCATGGGAAGAAAGCATAAATAAATAATAAGGTGACCTGTAGACTAATATGCTCCCTAGTTCAAAACTATTTTCAAGAATATTTTTTAAGATGACATGCCATTAAAATAAAAAATTAATAAACAGAAGCCACAAAAAGCAACATATTTCATTTCCCATTAAATACATCTAGATGACTTGTCACTCCGCCATACCTTACCAGAGGATGACACAGGGAACAGGCTACAAAACCGAAGGACAACAGCTGTGCCATAAGTCTCCTTTAATTTGAGCACTGGATCTGCTGTGCCAGAGCAGAAGCACCACATAACTTGTCCAATATTCCATCTCTGAAAGTGACCAGCTTCTACAGAAAGTGCAGGAAAAGGGTGTAAGGGAAAATTATGGGATAACTTCTTTAGAGGTAAGGAACTGCTAAGTTAAGTAAAATGGTAGCATATTTGTGCCTCCAAGCACAAAGTTTTAACACTTTTACATTTCTTTATCCAGTCTTAAAAATGATCCAGATCATTCCTTTACAATGTTTTCAGGTTAAAGAATCCTTACTACAGCAACAAACTTTTTGTTACTGTTTTTATTTGCTATTAAAGAGCAACAGTGTTGCCACAGAGGCAAGAAGCACTGGTTTTATTTTTGTGTTTGTTTTGAGAGGGGGGAGAAGGCACTTGACCTTGAAGAACAAAACAAAGCAGAGTAGAGGGAGACCAGAAGAAGGGTCAAATTGTCTGTGCTTTCGAGTGTCTTTCATCCTCTGGAGGTCCCAACGTACTGGCTGGAAAATGGATGGCTGTGTGTTTGTATTTGTGTGTGTTCCTTTATGTGCATACTCTTTGGGTAACATGGAACTCAAAGATACTCGAGGAAATAAAAGGTTTAAGCCTTGGCATATGTAGAAAATCAATATCCTAAGAAGTTTTCCAGCAAGGCATATATCTGGAAGGGATTTCAGAATGTACCCATTGCCTAATATTGTAGTGTTGTTTTGGGAAGAATTGTCTTTTGCAAAGACTACTTCTGGGAACCATGACACATCTCATAATCTGCTCTGAGTAGCCTACAGTGAACAGGATGGGCAAATGTAAAGAATGCGTAACGTAGCATGGAGAAAATAAGAATCAAGCCATCCAAAATCTAAATTGAGGTTTCTGTTGCAGTGGTGTTGGTAGAGGGGACAGTTACTAAAATACATTACTATTTGCTGCTTCGTAGCACCAGCAGAAAATGAGAATAATGCTAGGGCCACATGACTGGTCTAAGTTACAAAAGGTAACACAGGTGTGAGCATTAGGGCATGGAAGAAGGCTGTTATATCCATTCAATGTGCAACAGCTACTCCTCGTGGGCTAGTATTGAAAGTGGAACGGGTTACCTTGTGCTTTTTGCCCACAGGTAGCCTATACAGGAGATTAATGCAGAAAAGCCCACTGTACTACAGTATTGTACCTTTATGTTTACCTTGCAGTAACTTCCTATGTAGAGAAAACCTAACAGTCCAAAAACAATATTGCTGAGAGACTCAAAGCTTTTGAAGACAATGATCAGCAGCAAGAACCTGAACTGTTCATAGTAAGTGGTTTACAGCTGAAATATCTGGTAAAAGATGGCTTCTGAGCATGTTTCTGTATATTATTTTATCCCAGTCATTTTAGCAAAATCTAGCTGAATCTCATCTACATCTCTAGACCTCTCCTGTAGACCTGTTTTTTTATCTTTTCTATGAGACTGCAAAAGCTCTGCGAGTCTTCATACTCTTTCCCCTGCTTTTCCTTTCTGCTTTTCAAAGATGACTGAATTTCTGAAAGTTTTCCTAGCAAAAGAAAGGCAATGCTGTGTACATGGCTCCAGTCAAATGTGCTGTTCTGGCTGCGTTCAGCATAAGTGTGGGGTCACCGTTGCGTTCCAAATTCAACAATCCCTATCCAATGCCCTGTTAAAATCTGTTTAAATTTGTTGGTATTGCAGTATTTGGAATACCTCCCCAGCCTATGTCCTTCTACTCCAGAGTATTTTAAAATTTTTTAACAGTAGTGTTTAGTTTTTCCTCCTGCAAAGTCAGAATGATATAAAACTGCTAGAAGTAGAAAGAGGAAGAGTACTTGATAATGAGCAGGAAGACATGGTCAATTGTTCAGCAGTCTCTGGATGGCACATCTAACTTGGCCTTTAAGAATAAAACATATGCGTGAGAACAGTTCTCAGTTTTCACTCCTCTCGCTCACCCTCCCTGCTTCTCCCACATTACCTGAACTAAATCCATTCTGGGGGTAAATTAAGATGCTGTGGGGACTTCACTACAAATTTACCTCTCTTTTGCCCTTATGCTTGTATATCTTTATCTGATTTTCTTGCCTTCCTTTTCAGAAAACTAGGAAACCAACAATAGGAGAGATGAATTTTCAAAACCCACAGAGGGAACTTAAAAATAGGCCAAAAAGGCGTTCAGCCAGAGTTCTAACATCAGCATATTTGATGAAGGCAGAAATTGTCTGATTTTTTCATACCTACTAAAAAAGTCAATAGACAATTATTTCATAATTTCAACATCTTTGCTTGGTAAATGATTTAGTGATTTCTAATTTTATAAAAGAAAATATGGCACTGTAAATTTAAGTTCTTGACATGTTATTGAAATACTGACCAGAAGAGTAAAAGACAGATAAGTAACTGAGTGGATTTCCCAGCTCTTTGAACACCCAGTACTTACACTGAACAGCCCTACAGAGATATGCCACCTTCGAAAGTTTAATGCACATTTGCAAAATGCATAGTCCGGAGAACACTTCAGACAGAGCTCTCTAGGGGCTACTTTTGTGTTTATAAGTATTCAGTTGAATTTCTAAACCAGAAGAATGGAAGCTTACATTTAGCAGAAAGGTTCTCAAGAGCATGGACACTTTTAAACTCAATCTTAATGATTGAGCTAGAAACTACATGGAAATAGAGAAAACTGCTGTGGCGGTTTTACCAGCCAGTTTCATAAAACCAAAATTTCATCACTTCTTATTTACACTAAAGGAAATAGCTTTAAATCTGTTTAACATGTTTAAAGCATTAAAAAGATTTAATTTTAGAGCCCTTTTACTCTTCTTTTTGTAAAAGAAACATTATGTCCTTTCAGGAGAAAGTTTTAGTTCTAGAAATTCACATTAATCACAATATTAATTTGTTCCTGTTATATGTCAGATGAGCTAAGTTCTTCCTAGCTTTTGTTAAACATGAATATCAGACTTACAAAATGTTTATTGATAATATCTGCTTTAACAGAAGAAAGGTGAGGAAAAAGGCAATCCATATGAATAAGAGAGAAGATTTTTTTTTTTTTTTTTTTTTTCCCTGANTTGATTTATAAGTAGTGGAGAGGATAGGAAGCATCAGTATAGCATTGTTTCCTGCAGAAAACAGGTTACTGACAATATTTCATTTATGGAATGGCAGCGTAATATCCTTGCATTTGTCTGTATTTTCATGCATAGAAAGCACGAGAAAATGCTGCTTACGTCATCAAAACAAACTCTCATAGAAATTTCATAAGCCAGCAAAGCACAGATGGTTGAAGGCATATGTTGGATTGCTATTATAGTTTTATTTGCTTAGGAAGACTTTCTCAGAGCAGGTCCCGAAAAGTTTCCCTTAAAACTCCAAATGAGCATGCAAAAAAAAATTATGTAGCATATCTCTATATAAAAGCCCTTTCAGTCCCATATAAGTACTTGTCCATCTAAAAATGAGATTGAAACTGCTTCAGAATATTAAAATTAATATTAAAATATTAACATAAAAAGAATATTATTAATACCTGCTTCTTCTAGTTTCTTCTGTAGTATACTTTTGTTTCAATAAGCAAGGCCAAAGAGCAAACCACTGAAGTCAGCTTATATTAAACCCCATGCACAAGTTAGAGAACCATGTAATCAAGGGCCATTTGTTTTAAAGATTCTGCAATTTTTTTAGTAAAAAAATCATTTCTGTGGATGAGTTTTTGACTTTATGTCCTGTTTCACAGGTAAAAAAGACAATTTGAAAAACAAGCTTTCGTTTTACCATTTAGAGTTTTTCTTGCACCTTAGTTCTTATGGATTTCCATGTGCAATTTATGGGTTAAAATACAAAAATGTTAGCCAATGCTATTTTTCCAGTAAGCAATATACAATGTATGATGGTAGGAAGGGGAAAAATTTTGAGTCGTTTCACGGGCCAAACAGGATTCAGGCCAACCTAGAATATGCAAGTATCAGTTGGGTGCCAAAACTGATCCCCTAAATCTGGGTTTTCACATCTATGTTTATCCAGCAAGCTGCAAACCATAGTTTAAAACTACATGATGGCGTGAATTTAGGGAAATTATTTTTATTCAGCTATGTAGGTCTTCAGGGCTCTCACATCTGACTTATGCTTTGACACACATTTCCGTTACACCAGTAGTCCATCAAAAATCTCACTGCTTGAGCCAAGAGTCTTCCTGGGACACAGCTGAAACACATTACTATTCTTCATTGTTACTATGCAACTGTCAACATCAATATACTTTGGTAAAACCTCATAACAGATTTTTTTCAGCCAACCTTTCAAGAACCTCTCAGCATGCAAGTAGGTTAACAAACAACCGAGGAAGAGGCAGTTGCAAAAACATCTTAAGACTCACCTCCTGCTGCTGGTTTGAACACAGCAGCCCCCTTGCTCCAGCTGATGGTTTACCTATCCCAAGAGCCCAAAACATAACCAGTGTCACCATGAGAGATGGCTGAGCACTGTTCCTGCTTACACCTTGAGTAAAGATCCTGAGCTGCCACAGGGCATTTGGTCACTTTCCATCATGACAGAATCATCCTCATTCCTGCAGGAACTCCCATGAACTACTTTAAAATCCAGATAAGGCCACCTGCAGCCAGAGGCTTTACTCCAAGCAACTATACAACAGGAGAATGCATATCTTTGCATGTCTACCACTTTCACTTGTGCAATCTATATTACTGTCAGCTAGTATCTCATGGTCTCTGAAGTGCAAGACACTTTACAAATATTTGGGGTTTAAAACCATGTATCAACTGCAAAATGTCAGTATTTCTTGGAAGATCAGAGTTCAAACCATATACTGTTGTTTAGTTCTTGGAAAAGAAGCAGTTTGTTTTCCTCAGCTTAGTGTAAAAAGCAACTTACGTGCGAGGTACCCTACTCATGTTTAGATGAGCTTTTCCTCCCCAAAAAGTAGTGGAAAGGAAATATTTAAGAAGATGCACAGAATATGCATTCTGTCTGCTCTGAACATAACTAGGTAAGTGACAGGTTTGGCTCTTGTCTTGTTTTCCTCTGTTAAAATCTGAAATGTTTTGATTACAAAATCATGGGTCTGAATTTGGATACATGATCCTTCTCTCCCAGAACAATATTAACATTATGTTTTAAACTGTTTTTAAAGGAAATACTAGTATGCATCCAAAGTCAAACAGATTCTGGATTCTGGCTAGAAGATCAATAGACAGTTCTTGCATTACTGTTGATTTGCACCAATGACAAGAAGATCAAAAATATGCCCACTCTTGACATTCAGAAGTAATGTGATCTTTGTATTCCAGTAACTATTGAAGACCCTATTAACATGAGATTATTGTATTCACCTTCTGCATCAGAAATAATAAAGAGGTAAGTCCTTCAGTAACTTACTGTACTACAGTAATATTGTGTATAATATAATGAAAATTCATAGAAGTAATATAATAAAGTAATAAATAGTTCCTATTAAAGTATTAAGGACATTCTACCTCTATAACAGCATCAAAATTTAAGAGATAGACGAAAATCAATACTGGGTTAAATTGGTAGAACAGTATTACTGTGTTGTGGTTTAACCCCAGGTGGGAACTAAGCACCACAGAGCCACTCGCTCACTTTCCCCCAGTGGGATGGGAGAGGGAACCAGGAGAGTAAAAGTGAGAAAACTCTTGGGTTGACATAAAGACAGTTTAATAAGTAAAGCAAAAGCCCCGCGTGCAAACAAAGCAAACCAAGGAATGCATTCACTAGTTCCCATCAGCAGGCAGCTGTTCAGCCACCTCCAGGAAAGCAGGGCTCCATCACACATAATGGTTACTTGGGAAGACAAATGACATAATTCTGAATGCCCCCCCCCCTTCCTTCTTCTTACCCCAGCTTTATATACTGAGGATGACATCACATGGTATTGAATAGCCCTTTGGTCAGTTGGGGTCAGCTGTCCCGGCTGTACCTTCTCCCAATGTTTTTGTGCGCCCCCAGCGTACGCGCTGGTGGTGTGGTGTGAGCAGCAGCAAAGGCCTTGACTCTGTGTAAGCACTGCTCAGCAATAACCAAAACATCTCTGTATTGTCAACACTGTTTCCAGCACAAGTCCAAAACATAGTCCCATACTAGCTACTATGAAGAAAGTTAACTCTACCCCACCAAAATCAGCACATACTGGACCTTAAAAAAATAAAAACCAGATTTTGTCAATCATGGCATAGTATACAAAAACATCTGTTGGAAAGGATTGTTAAAAAGATCACTACATCACTTAATGAAAAGCTTCCTATTATACTTGAGTGACGGTGACTAGATGAACAATTCAGTACTGGTGAAATGCAGTTCTGAGGTGAGGACCATTCATTAGAAGGTATATTATGTTGTCTCAAACTTGGGCAAAGGTGCTGTTTGTAAAACTTGGAAGTATTTTCCAAGGTTTGTGCCAGTCTAGAATATTATTCTGCTCTGGCAAGGCAGTTTTAACAGTTCATGTCACAGGAACTTGAACCCAGATCATCTTATCTGTAACAGAAAAGCAAACAGCAAAAATGAAAAATAAACAAACTCCCTCTCCTCCCTCTCTCCCTCCCAACCCCCAGTAGCCAGACAAAGAGAACAAATTCCATCCCCTACACAGTCAGCAATTAACGTGGTCCCATGACAACCAATTTGCTGTAGATTTTTATTTCTTCTTTTTTTTTTTTTTTCTGAGAGACAGTACACAGGTCTCTCTGGGAAGGATAGTCTGATGATAAATAGTATAATACTCTGACTAACTCTCATGTATATACTAGGGAAAGACCGAACATTTCCCAGTATTGCAAAATCTGGCAATACGCAAAAAGCTATGTTGCAAAACAGTGTGGAAGAAAGAAGACCACAAGATCTAAATGGCCAAAACTTCCCATCAGGGCATATCTTTAGACAGACTTAAAAACTTCCACCTTCAACTTGCTAAATACAAAGTGTTAATGTGATTCCCTGGTGGGACTGAGAGGATGACACCTATGTGTGTCTTCCCTTCTAATTCACCTCAGTTGGCTATTAGCAACTATTTCTATGTTGTCCTGAACCAGACTCTTTCCTTTAACTGGAAGATTATAAAAAGCATGAGCAAAAATGCTCCCTAGATTTTTGCAGACGATATATGTCTATCAGAAATCCATTCTTCTTTGCACTTGAGTGTGAAGCGTCCTAGAAATCTCTTGTGCAGTTGAACACCGTACTGCCAACAGACTCCCATTGCACAAAGTATTGTTCCTGTACAGATATAGTCATCTTTCCTTACCTACTCTTTTGTTATGACAGGACAGGACATAGAATTTCTGGATATCCCTCATTTGTTTACAGAGCTGAAAGCTGAGCCTTTGTTTTCACACACAACATTAAGTGTTAAACATAGTCTGCAAATAGCTTAAGCCTTATACTAATGGATGGCATAATTGAGTAAGAGTAGAACAAGGTGGGTAACGATATAATTGTTCACAAGTGTGTGTGAGTGAATTTTCTTTAGCTGAAGTTTGCATTCCTTTTGCCCTTGTTT
This sequence comes from Ibidorhyncha struthersii, assembly GCA_013398815.1. Classification (NCBI taxonomy): domain Eukaryota; kingdom Metazoa; phylum Chordata; class Aves; order Charadriiformes; family Charadriidae; genus Ibidorhyncha; species Ibidorhyncha struthersii. The sequence continues at coordinate 28,768 of VZSZ01001805.1, forward strand.
CTAAGTGACAGCTGGCTGATGCCCTTTCCTGGTACTTTTGCTGAAAGCCCATTTCAGTGCTCTAATCTGAAAGTTGCGGATGATCACGTAATGAGTGGCTGGGTGGGGGAAAACTCCAAAGCACTGTTTGGAATCTCACAGCTAAACAAAACAACATGAACTGGAGGTCACACTGAAAAGGAAACAATTTTAAAAAATACTTGGAGAATACATTTGGATATTGAATAAGTCTGAGAAAAATCCCTATCTCCTTAGGAATATTCCTTGAGCACAAATAGGCTATATGAATCAAAGAAATAGCTGAATTATCTGCTCATTGCTAGGAAAAGTAAAGGAACTTCCTCTTCCAACTTTTCATAAATAACTTACTGCGTGAATGTATTTTTCTGAGTGTCTATCTTTTTTTGGACATCTAACTATAATCAGATCAACATACAAAAATACGTAAAGCTGTTCTCATGCTTAAATCACTCTCCTTATAAAATAACATTAATTTTAAATTGAAGATGGGGATAACAAAGTCAAAGGCAAACGTATCTTGAGACATTGACAGTTTTTAGCTTAATATTTAACTGTCCTTTCAGATGAGTGCCGACAGAAATCTCTGGTCTTTTTCGCTCTGACTTTTTACAGATAGAGGTAATTAAAATTAATTAAGTAGGCCTCCTGACAAACATAAGTAAAGCACCCTGAAGATTTATGTTTTTTTAAGATAGCAATATGTGGTATTGTCAAGGAATTAAAAAATGATAGAAAGATCAACCAATTTTAATCAGTCCCTGAAATTTTGACTGTATGCCCAAAGCATTATGCTCCTTTAATTATCATAGCTTCAGAACAGCATATATCATCAATACTGTGGTGATCACCTCTACTTAGTAACTAGGTCACAAACTCATTTGCCATTCCAGGAAAGAATTTGCATGGCAGAGATTTTAATTCATCTATTATTTCTGCAGTGCAGGAAGCACATGAAAAACCTGCTTGCATCATCAGATACAACATTTGAACTCTCATATACTGTAGTAGTTTGAAATGAATGAGGAATTCACAAGCTAAGATCACTTGGTGTTGAATACACTGGTGGATGTTGTCCGCTATAGGATATGTACTAACTATGCCAAGCAAAGCAAATTAAAAATTTACAGCTTACAAAATAGTTTCCTTATAGGTTTAGGGGTAGGCTAGGTCATTGCACTTTCCCTTCTAAAGTACATTATTATCTGTGGCAAAAGATGAAATATTTTCTGTCTTCCTAAGCCTTATTCTTATTCTTACAGACGTAGCAGGTGCACTACCTGATAGAATGGTAGATAAAAAAAAAAACCCTGTGCAGAATATTTGCGCAACACACCAAATATTGCATCAAATGCAGCGCTTTGTCAGCTTGTTAACTGAAAACTTTTTGTCAGAATATGTTTATATTCACAAGCTGAAAGTTACAGCTGAAAACCAGTATCTATGTCACAGAGGAATTTATGCTTTCAAAGACTTTTTATTCCAAAATGCAATGAAACCCATGAAGTTAATTATTAAAAAGTTCCAAAGATTTTAATAAAAGGTAAGTCGCTCTACTGTTATTAACATATTATTTCATTTAGTCACATTTTTTTAACATACGTATTTTTTTCCAAAAAAAATTATGTAGATCAGGAACTTTCCATTTTGTTTTCATTCTGAAACACATATAATGTTTTATTTTCCAGCAGATGGCAATCAATATTCCCTATATCATTGATGTGATCTTAAAAAAAAATCTAAATAATTAGCCTATATATCTAAAAATATATCTTTATATCTAAATCTCTCTATATAATATGTATAAATTTGTATCTTTATATGTAAATCCATATATCTGAAATCTATATCTGTTATAAAAATCTATATGCCAGGCTTTAAATAAACATACCTTAAGAAAAGCATAGAAGTTATTCTTACCTTTTGCCCTCCATATATCCACTAGCTTCCAGAAGTCTGTGAGTTTTTGTACACTGTTTTGAAGGGCTGGAAAAATTCTGGCAGGACTAATACTTTTATGTATATATTCTTCATGAATCTAAGGTATGCTTTCAGGGATGGCTAAATCAAAGTCCGTTTTCTTCCAATTATGTCTTCTGTACACAGATGGCTTTGAAAACGACACACATAGGACATGGAGGTTACTTGACATCAGATCCAAGTTCTTTCAGAACAGGAATAAAAATCCGCAGCTATGTTAGGAATCTAGCATAACAGGGTATTTGTTCAGTTTGAAACACCCATTGCACTGGCAAACTACGTGCAAGAGTCAGAAATAATTACGGTTGTCATTTGGCTGAAAAATTTCCCTGAGCAGACCCCAACTTGCAAAGGCAAAAATCTGTTTTATCTCTTTCCGTTAGTGGAAATTTGTCATTTGTCTAGCTTGCAGATATATGAAAATAAGGAAGACCTTTTGACCTGAATGACTTAATTATCATCTCAGATAGCAATCAGCTACTGAGCGGGCTTTCCTGGATAGTGCTCTTGATTTCTTGATGTTTTGCTTAGCCCTCTTAGATGCTAGTTTAATATCTTCATTGTATCAAATTCAGACTTAGTGTAAGTCAATAGTTCTCTCTTTATTTACCGTATCTGCAGTAGGAATGCATGTAGGACATCCACATTTTGACTGGGAGAACACCTACTGATGTTATGTTATATACATATAAATATATTTGAGAAAATATCACAAAATGTTTCCAAACAGGTCTTGATTTTTTCCTAATGGTTTTGCTCATGTCCAGACTTTTCTGTCTTCTGTAAATACCCTTAAAAACTTTTATCGCTAAGAGCCATAACAGAAAGTGTAAATTTTAAATTAATTGCAATTTTGTAGTTTTAGACATTTCCAGAGAACAAAAATCTAAGGCATACATTCTAACCAATGAAAGACATGTTTGTCTACTTAGCTAGCGTTATCCAGCATAGCCACAATGAATTTATCATATATATAGTACTTATTCAAATTATTTACATATTTTTCAGTCAAAACCACCATATAACAGATACATGTGAACACTGCAATATTTATTTCAGATGATTTCTCACCAGAAGAAGTTTGAACTTTGCATCTGATTACTGAGTGTTGATTCTTCACTCAGGTATAGCTAGAAAGTGTAAAATGCGTGTACCTAGACACGCAGACGCAGACTGTACCTACACACACTAAGTATACATTGCCTCATGCGGAGAGAGTGCATCGCTTTCAGATCCTGCCTAGCTTCATCTTTCTGCTCAGCTTCCTTCCTCCCTTGTCTTTTTTCTCTATTCTTCTATTCTCAGCTAATGACCCAAATTTATTTGTAGCATGACTGAAATGAAAAAGTAAGAAATGTTTCCTTTGGGAAGATTCTATGAACCAAAATTAACTTTTAATAACATCTTAGTTAATAAGAAGTGTTTGGTTCACTCCCTCTAAGTCCTTCCCGACAAAAGCCAACTCCTTGGAATAATGGCACAACAGATGAGCAAGTGGAAGGACAGTGCAGCACAGTCAGTCACAATTTTCTGGGAAGCCTTGTAACACACTCATGGTGTTTCTTACAGGAGGAAACTGACTCCATAAAAACCCACAAAAGCGCATTAACTCTTTCAAAACTTGTAACACAGTAGTTGTTGTAGTGCTTTAATTTTCAATATTGTCTGAAATACTGAGAGATTGTAGCACATTAGTATGTTTTGCGCTACTGTGCCTGTAAGGTTTCAGTTTCTTAAAATAAATCATTGTTAGAATAGCCATACTAGTCCATCTCTAATTTGCTTCTAATTATATCTCACACATTTATCATCATTCAAATTGCAATTTTCGGCTTTAGAAGTATGATGGAATTCACATGTCCTTTGTTGTGCATCTCTCTGCTACTAAGCTATCCTGAATTCTGCTTAAAAATTGCTGTCAGTAACAGTGGTACACCAATCCAATATTATCATTTCACAGTTGCCACTCTGAGGTTATGTACAAAAATACTCAGTTTATATATATTCATACACTGAACATTTGCAGCACACAAACTGTTGTAGAAGTACTTGGTTCCATTCAAGTCAAAATAAATCTCAAGATTTCAGTAAGTCCCCGATTCTGGTTTATGTATCTCTATCTAATTTTCATAGGAAAATGACCATCTTAAAATGAACAAGCAAGAAAGAGGCATTATTGGAGGATACTTTTAAATTAAATAATCAACATTTAATTAGGTTTTTCCAATTTTCCAACTATGAAGATTGAAGCACTCTGAACTGAAAGATGCAGTCTTCAGAAGTAAGTAATTTTTTCTTTCTTTTCTGTAAAACTCTGTGTCAATCAGCTTAACAACATGGCAAATTCTCTCCCCTTAACAACACACTTGATGTATTTAAGAGTGTTTAATAGAGAAAAAAATACATAGCTGCTGCACAGCTACCAGTCTACCAGTCTGGTGAGAGGGACTACAAGTGGAAGCAATACAAAGTACTGTAAGAGAAGCAATCTGAAAAAAAGCAAAGCAGCATTGAGTAAGTGGAGGTGAGTGGAGTATCTAGGTATGAAGAAATGTAAGAAATGGACTGCTAAAAAGGCAAAATGTAATTTTTTTTTTTTTTTCAAAGATGGCAAGAGGGGTTTGAATGAACATGTTAAGTCTGAACAGGTAAAAGTGCAGATTGCACACACCTGATTAAACAGCAAAAATGTACTGGAAGTGAAAAGCAGGTACTTTTAGGAAAGTGTGTACCTTCTGAGAGGCAGGAAGAGTAGGAAAGAAAGAAAGAAAAAAACCCCAATTTAATAGATAAATACATCTAAAAAAGACTTTTCTAAGTTAAGAAGCCGAATGTTTTAAATCAGCTTGAAAAGGCTGATCAAAAATGTCTACAATGGAGGTAAATGCTTTCTCTTTAAACAGACTTGAAAGAGACAGTAAGGACTGAGGGACAAAGGATAAGAAACTGCAGATTTATTAAATGTTATGTTTTGCTTCTGATTTTGTTGAGCTAGAAGTAAAAATGAAATGTGCCAGGGACCATATTTCTTCATGTGATAAAGCAGAAATTTGGAAAGGTTTCAGGTACAAGCATACATCTGTGCATTTTAGTTAAAATATGTAAGGGGAACAACAATTAATTTTGCCTTGCAGAGTCTTGAATTCACATGGACTACATTCCAAAATACATCATTTAAAAAAACATTTTCATAATGCTTAAAACTGTATTTAGTTTGCTTTTCTAAATTTTTTTATTCTCAAGGTCATTTGCGCTCACATAGACATACACACACATTCTGTTGCTTAAAGTTAATTTACTTTTGTTGATTATTCAGCAGTAGAAGTCATATACGTCTCCCAGTAGCATCATTACCATGAATTAATAGCACTGTTCACTGTTATTTTTATTGGAAAAAATGACTTTCAACTATTATGTCTCAGCTGGAGCAATCATATGATATCTTACGTTATCTTATTCATGCCACATCTTAAAAAAATACTTGAGTGCTAACCTTAATTGGATGAATATTGTAGGATATAATAAGAGAACATAATGAAACATTTTATTTCTTTAGACGTTTCCCAATATGGGTTTAATTAAACTCCCTTTGTTGTTGTTGTTGTTGTTAATTCTGATCAAGTTTTATGAATCAGTCTCAAAGAAAAGCTAAAGCGGGGACATTTTGTGTCCTAGAGGCCCAATCCTTCATTCATTATTTGTGACATTTCTATGGTATTCTACCAGAAATTTCAGTGTGTAGGAACAGAGGGATTGTGCCTTGGCAAAGAATAGGTAAAGATAAATCAATTCACCTCTCCCGAGGACCTGATAACAAGGCCTAAGAATATATCGATTGTTGGAGCACAGACCATGGCACAGCACGGGACTGGGGAAGCCAGAGGCTCGCTGTCGCCACACGCTCCCAGGGATGCCTGGACCTGCTCCCTGGCTGCCTACTGCCCGCAGGCAAGGGGCAGCCCCTCTGCATGCCCCGTCAGCCCCAGGGCCTGCCTGCCATGGTGTGCCTGAATGGGGAGGACCTGCCTGGATGCCCATGACCCTGGCGTCAGTGGTTGGGTTGGCAAGGGTTCAACCTGGCTCAGTCTCATTTTATCATTAACTTCTGCCTAAGGGATTGAGGAAAATTATTTCGGAGGAAAATAGTGCTATAAAAGAAGTCACATTGGTCCACACGCTTATTTGTAGCAACTAAAGGGTGGATGGGTTTCATTTCTACCCTCTGCATGAGACAAAATTTGCCCTGATGACCCTTTGCCCATTAGAGGTAACGGCTTCTTTCTTTCTGGCCCCCATAGCAGTGTATTCTCAGCTCGCTGCCTGTCACAGGAGTAACCATGACAAAAGCCAGATTAATGCAATCAACAACCAGGAACAAAGCAAAACAAGGCAGCTTTCCTTTCCAGCAAAATGAAAACAAGCATTTGTTTTTCACCTTACTCTTGGGCTCTTCTTTTTATAAAGTGATCACAAGTTGAAACACAGAGGAAAATTGCTCACAAATCCAATAAAATTTGGAATCCACTGCTACCAACAATACCAGGGGATTTCCACCCAATATATTTGCCAACAAATCAATAACAAGAGTAAATCCTTCTGCATTGAGGGCAATCAAATGCTCACTAACAGGTACTATCACCTAAATTAATATAATCCCCCAAGTGCTCTGTATGTGTCAAAGTTAATACCAAAGGAAGCTTATGCTTCACATGTGATAAACTGAAGGATATTTCTTAATAATGGTTTAAATAAAAGGAAATTACGTGGAGATTTTGAATTAAATGATCCTGAACTGACTTGGCTCCATTGAAGTTTCTTTTTTCCAGACATGTCATTTTCTTATTCCGAAGAGCATGCTGGTCCATACAGACTGTTATGCTAAGCCTGAAATGAGTTCGCAATGCTTTTAATCAAGAGGCTGTCTAAAAGTGGCTTTCTGCTTTTGTCAGGATGTTTACAGGCAAATTCTTTCCTGACCAGTGGAAGTCGTTCATTCTAGTGTTTCTTTCACAACCAGGTAACTATGTAAACTTCTAACTCTTCAGAGTGGATTTAATATTAGTATTTAGAGAAAAAACTTTCTTATCATTAATAATTTCTCATCTGGACTATGATTAAATAAGAGTAATGTGGGAATTTACATCTCTTCATGTGAAGGAGCCCATTTGAGATATGTTGTGGTTTGGTTTTGTTTTAGGGGGAAGCAGTATTTGTTGATTTTTTACGTTTGTACATAGCTCCAACTCCAGAGCGTGGCCAGTCCCTCTGTTTCTCCTGGGCAAGCTGTCCTTGGGATGTTCCTCTCTCCCAGGCTGATTCTTGTATCAAAAGGCATGTAACAAGCAAATAATATAAAACCAGCTAAAGTAACCCTGAACTACACCCTGATGTCTCAAATCAGTTAGAGCTAGGTAGATGAATTTGCCGCTGCCTTTTCTGATTAATATTTTCTAGCAGTTAATTACTGGCTTAGAGGCCTTACCTTTTCAGGAGGAACAGTGTTGAGGCTAAGACATTCGCTGGGTTTCAGGAAGCTCACTTGCAGACTTCCTACAGGTCCTGAGAAAACATACCTGATTTCTCCTTGTTTTATTAATCCATACTTAAGTAAATAAAAATACGTAATCTCCTATACCACTTTAAAAAATGCACGGCTAAATGCTGGGGTAGGCTCCATAAGTTAAAGATAGCATGTGATATTCATCCTGCGTATTCCACATCACCCAGTCTGATTCAGGAGCCTTCAAAAGAACATTCAGGATTTTGCAGAGGCATGTGAAAAACTGGCTATGTGCAAACTGATTTAATAAGCTAAGTGGCAGAAAGCAATGAAACACGAGACATTGCAGTTTGCCAGGAGAAGCAGTATTCTCTTCCTAACTAGGTGTTATTGTTAAGGTGGTAATGAGCAGGATCAGTAGTTTGTAATTAGCAGAAAGGAATTTGATATGCCAGACTGATGAGTCACAAGTTCAAAGAGTGGGTGTTTGAAGGATATTTATGATATATAGCAATAACAAGCTGCCTTTCACAAAATGGTTCACACCTTAGTAATGGCACTCTAAAACTGGTATATGGTAGATGTTTTTACTGAGCAGTGCATTAACAAATTGAAAGGTGTTTCTCAGATGTAGTCAAAAAAGGGGGTATGGAAAAGAGCTGCTCCTTTGCAGTAACACCTTTCTAGATAGAAAAAAGCAAATTCCAATTGCAGAAAGCAAGACAAATAAGATGGGGTTTTATAGGTATATCAGAGAGGACAAGTAATTTGAGAGAGAAAATCTGCTATTTAAGGAAGACGACCAAAAAATTGACCACACTGATTCTAAACTGACTGTGTTGGTATGTGTACGAGGGAGAGAGAAAGCAAGATGGCTAATTAAGAAACTATGAAGGCTTGGCATCTGAATCCAAATTGTCTGAAAGCATACATCCATCAACGTGTTTCAGGTTAACACTGATTTACACTGCTCTTCAAATTGTCAAAAATCTAATGCCTATGTGATTGATAAAAAGCTGGTAAAGAAATGCATGGAAAACCTTAATACGGGCCTATTAACATTTCTGTGTGAAACACATTGCAGTGTTTATGCTAATTACTTTATGTGATTAACCAAAGAACTCTTTTGAAAGTATTTCATGGCCTGGTCCTGCAAGAGTTATCTATATGCCCGGCTGAAAAAATATGAGCAGTCTCCTTTGCATCATTAGGATTCACATACTTAAAATTAGCCATGTGAGTAATTTTTTTTTCCTTTGTAGGCTAGGGCTTTTGCAGAACTAATGAGACACCAGATGGCTGGATGGCACTGAACTTTAGAAGATGAATAAAGAGTAATCGTGGAAATTATCATCTGGTAAATTACATTACAATCCCTAGGAAAATAATGGAAGTGAGTGGGTTTTTTTTGTTGGTTTTGATTTGTTTTTTTTTTTTAAGGAAAGTAAGCAGCTGACAGGCAGAAACATAAGCAATAAACAGCAATGAGTGAAATTATGATCCTAGACATACGTGCTGAAACAGAGGGTGACTACAGTGGGGGTCACAAATTTGTAACAAAGAGCAATTTTTGATCTTGTATCCAGCATCCAGTAGACATCAGATACAATACCTCAGAAATCGTACTTGAAAAATTAATCTCAGTTGGGTTGGAAATGAGCACTGTCTCATGGATTTAAAATTGGCTGACAAGCTATAAACGAAGGGCAATGATAGATGGTGAGATATTGAGCTTAGGGGGGTGGGAAAAAAAAGCAATGCTAATGTTTAAGCACCAGAACAATTTGACTGATGAGGAACATTTATGAGAATTATGTAACGTAGCTGAACATTGACCGAGGGTAGTACGGTAACTATCACCATGTTGGGAGGGGAACTTAAGAGAGTGGGCTGAGAGAATAATGGAATACGGAAATTAGAAGTAATGAGATATTACAAAAGCAAAGGAGCATGAAGCAAAGTGTCCTAAGTAGGAACCCTTTTTAATTAGGACTAGTCTTCTGAAAGAAAACTTGCATGATCCATAGAGTCATTTTAAAAATTTTTAGATGACAAGATACTTTGTGGATCTCCTCCCTTTACAGATGGGGAAGCTAAGGCAGAGAAACCTCATTCCATGACATGTCATGCCATGACAGTGCATTTACTTGCCTGGTGACATTTTGTGTGCATAGCATTAAATTTATCTCTATTCTAGAATTATTAGTTCTTCATCTATTTATTTCCATTATGTAACTGGTCATTACTACAATGTGAGCAAGCAAAGAAATTTAGCTTTGTGCAGTCCACTGGCTATGTATCTCTGTGTGGCCCTCCACGGTTTTCTGCCTTTCTGTTAAAAAAAATACTGGCTGGCTGCAATGCAAAGGAGCCCTCTGTACCCACAAAGGAGCAAGATTTAACTCAGTCACACAGATTAAACAGAGAATAAGCATGCATTGATTAGCCATGTCATCATACAATAAGTGCTTTGACCCTTTCTCTTATGCCTTATTCCACATTAATAAACAATTGCCCTCCACACCCTCTGTCTTCTGTTCATCATGTTAGCGTGTTGTTGGCTTAAAAACACTAGGGCTCAAACAAGAAACTATTATTAAAGCTTATATAAAGCCGCTGATATATACTTTTGTGTTGCAAATAAGTGAAGTAAGATAGCTTTGGTTTCTGATATTCCCATCCAATCATATAGGAGGACCTTCATAACCTAAGGACTTTTGCAAACATAGCAGTTAGCTCTGATTCAAGCCAACAACTGCTGTCAAAGTGATGGTATCTGGTCAAACCAAGAGTCACAACTACTTTTACAATTTAAAAATCTGGGGTAAAAACTAATCAATAAACTGACTGAGGCTATTTCTGAGAAAGAAGAAAGAAAGGAAGAAAGAAAAAGTACAGAGGTGGAGATTTCACAAGGTAGATTAGTAACAAGTACAAGGCAGCTTCTAGCTATTTTTCATCCCCAGCTGCACTTCCTCAATTCTGCTAGCTAATACTGAAGCACCATTTATTGATTCACAGATTTTTCTATTTCCCTCTAATAAGAAAAGTTCATTCAGATTTAAAATAAGAGCAATAACGTCACAGGTTACACTTCCCACTCTAATGACAACTAGAGTTTTTTCTTACCGTACTTCAAAAAGTAAGTGATTTCAATGTCCAGTTGGTCAGACAAGTTACAGGAAGACCATGGTGGATTTGAAGAATTACTTTAACTAGCCAAAAGTCAAATTCTGTTAATTTAGCATAAAAATTGGGCACTTTGTTTCTTTCTCATTGCATGGTCATGCCCTGAGAGTGTATCTGTTATTATTACTAATTGGTATTTTAGTTTTAGGAGGGTATAATACTGCCAGAAGACTCATTTTTCAGGTTCTGAATCCAAATACAAACAGACCTAAATAACCAGAATGTCTGAGAGACTTAAAATTTTGCTTGCCTCCAGGAGGCTGAATATTTTACTGGAGAGAAGTGGAATTGTATTTCCTGTTATCCATGTATCCCTAAAACTTCCACAGCTGTACTAGTTTTCAAAGAGGAAATCTGACTGGTTTGTTCTCAAAATCTGTATAAGTATCAGCTACTATTAAAAAGGCTTTTATTCACTAACTGTTTGCACAAACAATCCAAAGGCCTAAAGGTGACAACGGGTGTGGATCATCAAACTCAGCCCAGTATCCAACTACTTGTGGTTTTTATTCTAGTTCTGCTTTGCTACTTTGACTGGGCAGAATGTGGCCCAGGGTCAGATGATAATTTCTTGCCAGAGGAAAATGGTCTGGGGGCAAGTTCTTCCCTCTTCAGGATCATCAGTGCCACTGACATCTCTTACGAGTCTGGAGGAGCCAGACTAGGTTTCAAAATGGCCATGCAAAACTCTCTTACCAGCCACAGATTTTCTCATCTGAGAAACAACACACAACACAGAAAAGCAGTTTTTCTGCTAGCTGTGAGGTGTGCCTGCAGCACATCCCACTAATGAAGTAATTCTCCCTCACAGTTTCATCCATCCTTATACATTTCTATTATGTATTTTACATTCAGCCCTCCTATTCTCCTGTATTTGCTGTTCTGCTCTCTCCCCCTTTTTAATGAATTTCTTTCAGTCACTCAGAGTCTTCCACCTTGCATGAAGTCAGAAAGGAGTACTTCAATAAGCCAACACCACGTAGCCATCCGTGTTACACACACAAGTTTTGCAGGGATCCTGTCCATAAGCTTTCCGAATTCAAGACAACTTTTTCTGACAGGTCTGTCCTGTAGAGGAAATCAACCACCTGTTGTCTTGTGAGTCTGTCTGGACGTTTGGGATTCCAAAGACGAAGTCCTCAACTTATATTTACGGGGCCTACACTGAGACCAAGGCAGGTAAAGCAGCCACCAGCATGCCGTGTACCGGATCCCAGCATGATATGCAATAATGACCTGTCAGGGAAGCAGACTGCGTACCACCACACTGTGAAATATCCTGGGGGACTCTCTTGAAGAATTCAGCATGCCTTCAGGCAAGAATGAAGTCAGACATCATTTAAATATTGTTTCATGCTTGCCTTTTAGGGTGTCTCATCCCTTTCTTTGGTCTGTTCTAATCTATATTTCTAAAAATTTTCAAAATGAAGAGAAAGCCCTGAAAAGACCATTCTAACCTTCCCACAAAAGGGCTGTGTCTTGGAGGNAACTATTATCTGATCATTTTGAACAGGAATTGATCGCTTTGTTTTCCTATCTTCACAATTTGGCCGCTGTTTCCAAGTAAGAAGTGTGTGTAGATGTGGGACTTGGCAGCAGCTTACAAATAGTCCTGGAGAAGAAAAGAAATTTAGTTTCATACCCTTAGTGTAATAGGATGGTGCACAACACAAGGACGGTGAAACCTCCACAGGAAGTAACAATAAACCCCAAGTCCTTTCCTTGCCAATGCCTTTGTTTGCTGATTTTATTTTTCCTTTAAGCAAACATAGTAGCTCTGCCATTTTAGTGATCTTGCATCTTTTTTTCATTTGTTTGTTTGTTTGCTTTCATTTTTGGTTGTTTTTTGTTTTTTTCCCCTGCAGTACTGATGTTTGTTCCCAGGTACCAGGTAGATTGCCAAAGTGTTGTCTCGCAGGGTTGCTAATGATCTCTGTCGCTCTGTCCTCCCCGCCAGCTACTGCTCCGGTACAGAGCACAGCGCAGTCTGCGAAGGGCTGAGGCAGTCCACCCCACCGTGGCAGGAAGCCTGGGACTTTTGTTCAGCTCTGGGGCCCTATGAAATCTTATGTTTGCCAAGATAACATGATTTGTCAAGGTCACACAAGAAGGGGCAAACCGGATTTCCTTACTTACAATGAAATGTAGTAAATACAGGTAAGAGCCTACTCCTACTTAGAAATTGTTTGTGGTTAAAATAGGAAGGGATTTCCATTTTTGAAACATCATTGTAATTTCTATCATTGTAGAGTGTTGTCCAGCAGAAACTTTTGTTCTTTGTGTGCCCAGCCCCTGCTAAAAAGAAGGGCTTAAGTATGCTCAAACGAGCATCATAGCCTAAAAAATCTCTCTGCATATGAAAGCGGTATAAATGACTCAGAGAGACATGAGTCAGATGGAAAAAATACAGTTCAGATATCTGTGAAGGCCTGCATGCAGGGCCTAAAATGTTTTTAATTTCCATGGAATATAAAATAGAAGTGCAGGCATGCACTTCATTTTCTCAGCAAGCTCTCGCTGATAACAGCAATTCATAAGCTTTGTCACTTGGAGCTATACATTGTTCCACTCACTTGAGAGCTAAAAACCAGTGTCATAGACAAGAGCCACCTCTACCAGAAAACTTGCCACTCTTTTTATTCTTTCCATCATTAGAGAGAGTGCATCATTAAAAAGCTGAATTGCTAGCCTTTTTACAGAGAGCTGCAAAATAATGGTTACACAGGGAATCAATACTTAAGGGGAAAAAGTCAAACTACTTTGATGCAAAAATTCCGTGTCTCTGTTTCTTGAAATGGGCTCATGGGCCGGGAATATATGGCTTTTCAAAATAAATATATATATTTGAACAGAACAGCATAAAATCTACATATCTTGTTGAAATATTCACTGAGTCACTCCTGCCCTGCAAGTACGTTATTATATCCTCTCATCCTAAATACAAAGACAAACAGCTGCGGAGAGATTTTTGCCACACTTCACATATATCAAGCACAACAGATGTAGCAGCCTCCTTTTGGTAGCATACATTCTTTCCTGTATCCGAATTGTCTCCTAGGTATATAAATGAAGATGGGATTGCGTCTTTGCTGGAGCAGCAGGTGAATGAATCACAAAAAAGCCCCAGTCTGTCTGTGGATAAAACATGATCATTTACCAGGCTTTGGGTCTAAATAAAGAGCTGCAGAGAAATGGCCTGATTTGAGAAAACGGTGGAAAGAAAGGAACTGGTGGAGGGTTGCTCATTTTTTTTTTAGATAGGGTCTTAATCCATTGATTCACTGTCTAATTTAACTTTTGATAGGTGCTCATCGCTATTCTTGTCTATTCACATAAGCAAGCAAAAGCATGATTTTGAAGGGGGTAAAGATGACAGTTCTGTTCCATAATACATTCAGCCAAGGTGCCCTTATTCATGTATTATACACGTGGGCATTTTTAATATGCAGGTTGCAGCTATTTAAAACCTTGCTAATGCTTCATGGAAAAAAATGGAATCAGTCTTCTGAGATTTCACCTATACAGCATGTCTTTTCTCCCCTCACTATTTTATAGCTGGTGGCATTTACACTAATGCTGAATCTTTGTCACTAAAGAGTTTGTCTGATTTCGCTCTGAGATGTTTGACTGAAGTTACAGCCCTCGCTGACATCTCTCCGTGTCTGTTGTGAGGATACAAACTGGTTTCCGTTTTCAGAGAGAGAGCACTCTGGGTTTCTGAAAGCAGGAATGATGTCCCACTGTGCCTCAGGCTGAGCAGTGTGGTTGGCAACAACTGTGGGTTTGGTCCACTCTAAAATTAAGAAGGTTTAAATCCTTCAGATTTGTATTAGTGTTGTACTCACATTGAGTGTGTCGAAAATGAGCATCAAAATCAATGGCTGACCTGCCCTTCCCAGTACTCTTTAATCAGAATGGATTTTTTTTTTCTTGCTTGTTGTAATCCATATTGCATCAAATTTCTGAAAACAAGAATACCCAGACCTGGTCTGTTTGATACTGTTACAGTAATAAACACATACAGATACTCTGTTTAATTTATCTGAACCATTTTCCAGGCGTCAGATATTTGCTTACTGATTCTGTTTGGCAAGGTGATTAAAGCATTTGCAAGTACATATCAGCAAATTTCTAAACTATTCAAGATTATTAATATTGTATCCCTTTTCAGGGAACTACTCGGGTACAGAAATAAAGACAATGGTTAATACTGAAGACATTACACAGCTGAAGAATAACAGGATAATACATACTGAAATGGTTCTCATCCAGTTGCACAGACAAAAACTCAGCTCTTACATGAAAGAGCTTGGCTCATCAACATTTGAATTGTGTTAATGTCACAACTCCTCTGTCCCTTTGACTACCTGTGGGTACTATAATACCCACAAGAAATAAGATACCATGACCTATCTTCAATTATAGGTCAGGTATTCACTGTTTGTTTGAAGAGCAGCAATCTCCTGGGTTCAAAGTCTTACTCATCTCTGCTTGCCCTCTACTAAAGTGTCCTAAAAATAAATGCATTTAAAGTTTGTCATAGCCCTTGCACAGGCTTTTCCTTTTAGGACAGTAATTTGAATCCAGCACGGTTCAGCAGAAAGGAGCTGGAATTATCCTCCTAAACAGGCAGTTGTTTGTAGCTGTTGGAAGAAGGAGGTCACAGGTCTCACTCTGCTTCCCAGGCTACTGCTACTCCTGTCACGGGTGACCATTACCAATTAACAGACTTACTGGGCATCTCAGCAGAAGGGTTAGAAAGTGAATTAGAGGATGACCAAGTACTTATCATCTTAGGAAGGGTCATTGCCTTACCCTATACAAGAGTTGTTAATACTCCTGTTTACACAGTTACCAAATACATACAGGGTGCATGTACGTAGTGCTTAAAGAAACCTGCTTTTTAGGTGAAAGTTGTAAATAACTACTATCTTAAGACACAGAAGCTGTTATATGTGCAGAATTTCCATTACCATTGTTATTATTATTAAAATATTAAATATGAAAAATCTAAGACATTTCACTCTCTGGCCTTCAAGATTTATTTAAGAAATACAATAAAATAGTTTACATAAATGTGTTTATGTACAATTATATGTAGTCGATCATTATTGCAGTTCTGTTGCTGCATTTTATTGGCTTTATTCTACAGCAGTGAAGCCTAAGAATTTTTTTTTCTCTCAGCAGCTGTTAGGAATCATCCTCAGCTGCAGATGTTGATTTTTTCCCCCACAAAATAAGGCAATCTGAGGCAGCTATCATTTTTTTTGGGTGTTATATAGAGTTAGGAGAATACAACAGTACCTGACTGAAGCTCTGCTGTAGTGTGATATTACAAACGTTGTGGTTACTATGCACATGACAAAGCTGATATTTGGCTCATGGTTTTTCCCATTTGAATCAACTATGGATAGAGCTCACACGCTGACAAACAGGCAATACCACACCATAATATGCTTCAGCACCTCAGCTCAGCCAGCTGTCCTTGGACCTATAAAAATTTGTTAATCAAACAGCATTAGATGTTTCTAATAGTGCAATTACACATAAAAGTTAAATTCTACTTTTATTCAGTGTAAACATGATAAGTAACGAACCATGTTTTCAGTTCTGATAATTCTTAGTACAGGTTGAAGTTCCATTTTTCTTCTAGAGAAATGGTATAGGACTATAAGCAAAACATATGGTCAGCCTCTTTGTTTCTGTCACAAAAATTACTTCTGTTAATTATCAGTGTTTTTGGCAGGCTCAGCAAAAAGTCCAGGAAGATATTTTCAAGAGCCATCAGATTTTCACACTATATGCATTTTAGACTGTAAACAGCACACATCGACTGCCCCAAAAATGAGTCTTTTTCTTTTCTCCTCCCAAATGCTCATATTGTCATTGAATGAAATGTCAAGGAGTGCAGCTAAGTTAGAATCATAAATATCAGAAATGCGATAATTACAACGTGTAATGGAAAGCCAAGACGGGCATCCCATTCTTGATTTCATCACTTAACTGTCACAGGGATTAGAGGAAGTAGATGATTTGTACTTTATCTCAGTCCCACCATGTATAACCTGAGGATAATAGTAATACTCATACAAAATACTTTGAAATCTTCCTGATAAGAACGTTAAGCAATGTAACTACTTTTAGAAACATTCTGATTTTCTTCTTCTCACTTGCTGCCTGGGTTTTGGTGCATTCTTAAAATAGCAGCAACTCAGCAGCCGCAGCTCAGTTTTGCAGGACAGGGGACCTACACACGCTGCACATTTCAGATGACAGAATGAACACTGCTCTTTCACGCAGAACCTCCTTTTGGGTCACTATAATCAGGCACTGTCACAACTGCTCTGAGGAAAGGCTTACCAGTGCCAGGTGAAGCTGGGCCTCGTGCATTAGTAAACTGGGCTGAGGTCTGGTTTAAAAGGCACAGAATTGCCTGGTCATGTCGAAATGACTAGTGGGAAGCTCGGCCTCTGCCCTGAGGAGCAACCTGGAGAGAAGCAACTAAACCACAGCTTGCTCTACAACTGTGATTATCACTGTAGCTGTGACATACCATGCTCAGATGTATTAGTTTGGGGCAGAAATAGTAAACAAAGTCTGTCTTGTAAAGTACAGAGAGTCCTTGTCATGACGGCAGTAGTGAACCTGTATTTGCAGGCCATTACTACCAGGTTGAAAACAGAAGTTCCAGTTCAGCAAAATAACGTGCACTAAATTTTCTCACATCACAGAAAATTTTGTTCAATCTTCTGAATGACTTCTTTATTAAGAAATCCATTCCCTCCACCCATTCATCTGGCAAGCCAATCTCTTACGCTAAACTGCAAGATTTTCAGACGAGTAACTTCATACTCTTTCCCCCACCGCATCCTATGAAAGAGCTCCTGAAGGAACAGCTACACAATGCTCTGATAGCTCTGGAGGTTTCCCTTTAATCTCTCTTATCATAATGCCCCAAAAGTAAGAGATAATATCACGGTGCTGATATTGCTGTTTAGCATGTAAAGCCACGTAATCTTGTTGCATCCTTCTTGCCCTCTGTCTTGATATCCATGTGTTACTTTTTGTCTTCTACCCAGACTGTAATTTTTCTAAGGCATTAACTAAATGGAAAAGCTAGACAATGCCCATGTCTCTTGGGTGCTATAATGTTTGAATAATAATTCTACTAACAGTATCTGTTCAAGAGGAAAAGTGGGGCTGGCAGTCAGAGACCAATGTAGTCAGAAGAACAGATATTATAGTGATGCTTTAAAATGACACTGATATTCTGCCAGGGCAATGTTAGTAAAACCAGAGGGAAACTTAATGCAACTCTAGTGAGTAAGACAGAAGGAAAGCAGAGAATAAGAGCTCGAACTGGAAATCAGGAAAGATTTTCTCAGCTTGGCCATTACAAGCAGAGTATTGAAAAGCAGCAGAGGCAGGCATCGTGGCTAATCCACAGGAGTTCATGTAATACATAGCTATTTTACTTCGGTTGAATTGCAAAGAGAAATCCAAACACTAAAGGGAAAAAAATCACATCGCATTAAAATGCTATGTATTTTTAAAATTTCTTTTGTGACATATAGCTACCAATATAGAGTTTTAAATGCTTATAATATTAGTGATATTTTCATGGGATGCATTATTCATTAGTGTACCCTGAAATACCAGCTATTTCTGCTGATATTGCCCCACAAGGAGAGAAGAGCTGATCTGCAAGGTTCAAACTGAAGGACTGTGACTTAAGTTTCCATTTACTATCCTTTTCATCTGGATTTCTGAGATGCTACCACTATGAAATTCAAATATTGATAACAGATTTACAATCTATTTTTGAAAGATGCAGGAGAGATACAACATGAAAGTTCTTCTACCTGGTGAGTGATTTTGTTTTTGAACCTTTTTTTCTGGGAGAAGTCCTAGGAGTTTAGCTGGGAAAACTGGGATGACAATAAACATTGACAGAGAGGAAGGAAGAGGCCCAGTTCAGAGGCACAGTCATTATGGCAGAGTCACAACCTAAACCCAGCATGTTAAATCCAGTAACTGGCTTAGCTCTGGGCATGTGAAATGGATGTTTCCAACTTCCATTGTGGCATATTTCACCATTTAGCCTCAACTAACTTCAAGAGAAGAAGAATTGATTTTGTCATTTAGTTAACTGGAATGCTTAAACAAAAGTTTTCTGTTTACACTGGAAGGAAATCTTTCATGAAAAGCTTTGTCCATCTTAAAAAAAACACTCACCAACCAAGGGAGACGTGATGGTGGCCATTAGAGAGCGGGAGGATGAACGTGAAGTGAAGTGCTCCTTGTGAAGTGCTGCTTTGCCTGTCTCAGGAGAGCAGCTGCCAAGCACACTCGAGAAGGAAATCTGAAATCAGACATCTGTATGTGCATTGCGTCCACCATGTTTACTCTGAGGAGAGAGAACCATATGAAGCAAGACAGCAAAGGTGAAATCCAGCAAGACATCCTACTTTATTGCCATGGCAACCCCACCCTGATGAAAAGTAGAAAAACAATAAAACATCTTTAGGAAAAAAAGAATCAGTGCTATCTACCAAGGGAATTGAGGAAGTTGCACTTTAAGGAAGAATTTGACATTTTCACCATTTGGTGACTCTTTGAAGCAAAGGTATGGCTGCAGCTTTTGCAAGCTGCGGATTTAGAACATATTGTACTTGATAAATAATTTAGTTTGTTTAGCACCCGAGTTCTGAATTACAAGTGAAAGCTGTAGTCACAGATTAGAATCTTTAATGCCGCTGTAGCCAGACAGAATATTATTGTTGTGAATTTCCTTGATGTCTTTTGACATCTGTCATCCTTCAGCACTAGAATCACCTTTCCCGCATTAGACTTTCCAGGATGGGTGAAGGTAGGTGTGGATGCATGTGTGTGTTCGTGTGTGTATTATGCAAGTGTAGGTCTGTGTGTTTGTGCTTATAAAGAGTTTTATGCGTTTACGCCTGCTGTATCTAAATTTGTTGTTGATTTTCATGCGAATTGAAGTAGATTACATACAGGGCCCATACAGAACCTGCTGGGGTCAGGGAACCCAGCAACAAAACATCTGCTGGTAAAGAAAGCAGTGACATCTTGTACACCACCCTAATGACGAGTAACTAATAGGCAACAAAAGAGCGCTCAACACATGCTGCTGGAGGAGCAGGGCTAAGGCAGGTAGAAAAGGCTCACGCAAGGCAGTTTGTCTGCACAGCTCTTGTGGGAATTAAAACCACTCTTCCACTCTCGCTCCCTCTCCCTCTCTCCAGAAGGCTCCAGCAGCTGCAGTGATACAGCCTACCGTTCCCCTCCCTGAAGCCTTCATGTACAGCAGGGGACTTACTGGCATAGGAAGGTGCAACATATACCTCCCCCACCCAGCCTTAGGGAATCTGATATAGTTCAATTGTGTTTGCCAAACATAATCCTTTAATTTTCATCTGTTCTTTGCAAACATTGTTTTTTGTAATTAATTTGCATGGACAATGGATATTCTAATTCTGTACAGTAATGAGAAAAGCAATAAGACTATCTTACCAAAGGGTACTTTTAAAACTAAATATATTGCTTTCTGTTTTAAATAGCATATATTTGATGTGGTTGTTATTGTTAGCATTAACTGTAGCTAAGCCATTACAGAGGCACCTAGAGATCCTATTTCAGGTTATAATTCCTGTGTACAAGGTGGTAGGTATATCAAAGAACAGAAAAAGAACAATTTATTCTACAGCGGGATATGAAGGCGAGAACCGATTGCAAATCATGTGCTTCCCAGGCCAGAACTTTATGCAATCACCTTCCCCTGTCTCTATATATGTTACTTGATAGCGAGACCAACGTTATTCCTTAGCCCTGCCTGCTTATCCCTGTTCACACCATGTGGACATCATGTGCCCTCCGGGCGCTGAGCTGCAGGTTCCGCCTGGCTCTTCAGCACCCACCCAAGCAGTGATGCCCCATGGAGAAGAGAGAGGGAAGTCCTCTCCAGGAGCAAACCCCTTGGCTGTCCCACCACATGAAACCCCGAGCTCTGCCCTGACACTACACAACAGCAACAGCGGATGTTCAGAAGGAGGTCTAAAATACAGTCCTATAGAGAAGCCCATGGAAACAGTTTGGCAGACGTGAGAACACATTTTTGAAAGGGGCACTGAAGTTTAATCCCTTTGTAACCGGAAGCATGAAAAACTCACTACTGTAGTAAATTCATACCTTTTTTACTCCAAAGGGAAGCTATGGCCTTTAGTCTCCACTACATTCATCAGGAAGCATATCAGAGTTTAACACAATACTGCTTTAGTGCATAATGTAAAATGGAGTTATGATCACAAGAACTTATAATAAATTTTGTGTGTCTATGAACAATAATTCAGCAGCTGGTGTGTGCCACCCCTATGCTGTGAAAAGCATATACAGGCTTTTCTTTGAAATAGCAGCAATTCAGAAATACATTTGCTTAAAAAAACCCCAAACCTATAAAGATGACTCGCTGTCCGATACCAAAGAAAAGCACGTTAGGGCTTTTTCAGGAATACTTCATTCATATGGGAAGGAAATCTGTGCGTTGTAACCAAGGTCACAGGGACCTTGGATAATTTACTGAAAGACAGAACAAACTGAAGTTGTTTTAGAACAGAGTTAACAACAGCTCAAACTTTTGTCATAGAGGATATGGCAGGAATAGCTTTCTGCTTGCAGTGTGTGCATCACTCCTACTAATATTAATGACAGATACGGCTTCCTGTATTTCCCATCAATATTAATGAGAGATGCACGTGCCACTGATGTTAATGGGAAATACACATGCATGTAAGTCCCATTAATGATCATTAGATATCCACAGGAGAACCCTCATTAATGCTAATGAGCATTGCACGTATATGTAATTCCCATCAGTATTAACCAGAGATCTATGTGCATGTATTGCCCATTAGTGTTAATGAGAGATATACATGCGTGTGGCTGAAACTGTCATTATTGTTAATGCAATGTATGCAGGAACTGACAAAAGAATATACTTTATCTTGATAACAGAAACTTGCCCTTTGTGTTTGGGTTCTAGTTCATCTTTAGGTAATGCATTGTTTTCTCTTAATAATCTAGTTTGGGTATGACTTTGGCTGTATACTAAGTACCATGCAAAATTAAGACAAAATGCAGAGATCCATTTTCCAGACGATGTGAAGTCTCTATGTCACAGAACAGAGTATGGCGATTTGTGCATTTATGTTGGGATCAGTATGTGGAGTTGGTGAATACATGCTTTGATTCTGTGGGTTTTGGTGAAAATTGTCTTTCTTAATGGCAATAAAACTCACCGAAAGCTGTACACTGATAGGCACTTGGGCAGCTGTGATCTGACTTGAACTTAGGTCCTGCCAGCTACGTTTTTGTAGGACCTGTGTTATTTTACAAATTTTCTTTTATAGTTAGTTACTCCTAATCAGTTAGAGGCTGTGTGTGGAGAGTGGGCTTGAATTGTATCCCGAAGCGAAACAAGTCAGTAGAATTTATGAACTGAAAATGTGACATATTGGCATCAGCCTTTGTTGTTTCTGGGGGATCATCTGTGCAGATACTGAATTTTGCTACATATCTTTCATGTCAGCAAAAGCCCATAGATAGCCACTAAGCAGAAAAGACCTCAAAGTGTTAAAATTAAGATCAATGTTGAAAAAAAAATCAGCCCCCACAATATTCTTTTTTAAAAATGTGAACAGGACACATCACACCATGGCCTTAGAAATTCTCAGAGCTTCTTACCTAAAACAACAGTCGTCTTCTCTACTGACTAATACCGTATAGAGTCACTCTGCCTTGCAAAGCAGGTGTAACAAAACAGCATGGAAGAACATCACACCTACTTTGCACCACATACATGGCTTCTTAAGGAAACACCTAGGGAAGACGTGGGTTTGTGGGAGCTACACCAGTGTATCTTGTGTCCTTTTAATTCCCATATCTTTTCCAGGACTGGTCTTATTTGTTAAGACTGGGAGATAACTAACAGATCAAAAAGCTCAATAAGATACATGCTTGTAGGGAAGGCAAATATGCTGCATTGCTACACTGTTTTATGCTTAGAAAAACTTAGGAAAACTGAAACATAACATTACTGTCTTTATCGGAGTGGGTCCATCTGCAAAGTATGCTCATGGCATTGGTACATCTAGTCTAAGAAATTCTTGCTCTTCAGCTTATCCCTCCCCAGCCATTGTTTTCCCGGGCTCGCACCAGGGCTCTCAATCATGCCAGCACTGTTTATAGAAGCGTGCTATGAATTGCATAACTGAAATTATCGTTTTCAGAGAAAGTGCACAGTACTAGGGTGCTCTGCTGGGTTTTTTTGTTTTTTTTTTTCTTGTGATCAGATCGTTTGAACGATCCAATTTATCACGGACAGTTGTATCAACATACCTGAAGGGGGCTAAAGACTACTGTGCAAGGACAGGAGCAAGCATTCTGAGAAAGGTGGTTACCACAAGAGAAAATGTGGCACCAAATTGTATTCTCAGGTCCACCAGTAAAAGTCCTCATGGCTTCTGGAGGCAGCAGAAGCACAGCATTCTCTGGATTTCAAAGGACTAAGGCCTCACACTGGAGGACAATTAAAAAACAAGTGAAAACACATGGCTTATTTTTCCTGTTAATCACTTTTTCTAGATGCCCCATCACATTCTTCAAGCTACACCTGCTCTTAATTGCTTTATTCTTACCAACCAAAAAGCAAGGGCATTCCAAGTCAGAGGAGCAAATACAAAACAAAAACAAAACAGTCCCAAACCGAAACAAAATAACCACGAAATGTGCTCCTGGAAGAGCCTGCACTTGAATCTTGGAATAAGGAATTTAATTTGGCACTGGGCTTCACGTTAACAGCAGATGAAGAACCAACAAAAGTCTATCAAAAAAACATGACTTAGGGATCAATTTTCCTTTCTGAGCATGTAACCTTTGTTTACATATTTGCAGCTCCAGGGCTCAGCAGTGTAATCAAGTGCTCCTGATTTTAATTAAGGGAGTAAAATTTGCATATGCAAACTCCCCTCTTACTGGTGTTAACATCTCAGCAATGCCAGAAGCTTTGAAAGAACCAAGAAAACAAAAAAGGCAGAAATCCAATAAATCCAACAATTAATCACTTTTGCTTCACTAAAGTAAGGGAAGTGGCACACGTGACAATATAAAATATTTCCAGTCATATAGCTAACATGCACTAACCGAGATTCTGGTCCAGCTTTTAAGTGAGGAGGTGTTTTCATGGCTAATACAGGATCCTCATCCTGTCACAGTGTCTGAGGTAAATGACTTAAGCTTAGGTTTTGTCATTCTGTGGAAAAGCCAGGCATAGGTGAAAACCCTTGCAGTCTTGAGTGACTGTTGTTTACAGAAGAGCTCCTCCCTCATGAAACCTGGAGAGATGCTTATGGTTTGAGAAGTAAACCCTTGCACTTCAGGCTTTCACAGGACATTCCAGCTTGCTGCTCCACCTTCCCTTTTGGGTCACTAGAAACATACAGATCCTCTGCAGGGGAAAGCTGACAAGAATCAGTGCAAGACAAAGCCAAGTGTTGGCACTATTTTAAAAAAGACAATAAATTCCGTGTGCTTAAGATAATATAATCGAGACATTTACAGATACCACCAGAAAACTAAGATTTTCAAGCAAGCACACAGTGGCTACCAGGGGACTGGAGGAAGTTATGGGCTTTTTCATGTTAGTTTAACTATACAATCCTCCAGTAAATCCTGCTTACCTCCAGAACGTATGTCTCTCTTTCTAAAGAGAGAAGCAGAAGCCTGGCACAATATAACGCTGCTCAGAGCAATCTCCCTTTCAATGTAGGCACCTGAGTGGTTAGAAGGGAATCAGTCCTTAAAGCACACTGAAACAGCACACCGTGGAGATGAGTATGCATTGGAACTGCAACGTACTACAAAATACTGTACAACATAACAGGCTCCAGACAAGCCACTATGGTCCATTGAGTAAAATATGCCCTTTTAGAATTGCTCAAATACATATTTACATGATAGGCCAAAAAATACAGAGCTGGTTTATTGAATAAATACTGCAGTAAGCCTCAGAGCTGTTACGGTCTATTGAGTAAATAATAAAAAGTTTTTAAATGGTCCAAGCATGTATTTTCACAACATGACAGAATCGCTTCAGAGAAAACTATTGTGTCAATTCTCAGTCGTGTCCATGAGTGGTTTCCTTTCTTCTCCTTTTTGTTTAACCATTTATCCTGACTGTTGCATATGCCCCGTGCATAATGATGCACAGTTCTTTCCAGTCCCTGGGCACAGACTATAAGAATCCTGTTGCAAATTCACCCCATACTAAAGCAGTTTAGCTGCTGTGGTTTTAGGCAACAGCCTCAGTAAATATTTTAACATAAGCTGGGAGTTGGGGGACTGAAAGGTGATCATGAGAGAGGCAAAGATATTTTCTAACTGGGAAGAGCTGAAATGGTCTCTCTCCGCTTACTGCAAACTATAACTTACCCTTTATTTTCTGCCCTATTTTTCAACTTGATTGTTCTTTCCTAAAATAATAACAGAAGGAAACCTTTTCATAACACTCCATTTCATGACAGAGGGAAAAAAAAACATCTTGATCCACGTCCATCGTTAGACCTGGTCATAATTTTATTTCATCCTATGCCTTGAAAGGGCTTACAGAGAATAAAACTAATCAGAGTCTGATTCACCTTCTCTGCGAAATACAATAAATTAAGACCATGCAAAGAATTGATTCCTACCAGCAGTTAACAAGAAGTTTGTTGTCTAATTATCCGGGGCCAAACTATCCATAATTGACATTCTCACAGCCTAGGAACAGCTAAGTTAATAGGGCTACATTTTCTTCTCACATCTCTAAATCAGGAGGTACTTCTCGAGATTATACAGCTACAACTGTGAGGAGAATATTTGTGTCTGAAATACTTTTATGGCCTGTCCTATGAGCTCTGCTGAGAATTTCCTCGAGGAGGTACCTCTGACTCTTTCTTGGTCCCACAAAAATCAGCCAGCTGGCTCCATGGAGAGCCTCCGCACTGAACAAACCATGTTCACCCGGGAGGCAGGTAAGAGCCCCAGTACCTATGGGGTGCAGAGCACTGGAGACAGACCTTCACAGCTTCACCTACACTTAAATGTGAAATAGGTAGAAAATATAGGGAATAGAAGACATATTAAATAGTATGCTAGTCTTAAAACAAACCACAGAGAGAAACAACAAGCAATGCACTATTCTGCTTAAAGACAGGCAATAGAAAGCATGCAAAGACTTTCAGAAGCTTAACATAAGGAACCCAGAGAATGAATTTCAGAAAGAGAAGAGTAATGTTTAAGCTAAGCATGCCAGCCATTCTGTTAGTGGAAGAAGAAAGAAAAGCATCTCCAGAAACAGACTCATACCTTACCTTGTCCTGGAACTCCACCAAACAGGCTGTTTACACAGCTGCACATAGAAGAGAGAGCACTTAAGAAACCAGTTTGAAACAGATGCTTTCATTTTCAGACAATATAAGTTAGATGAGATTAATTCTGTACATGATTTCAACAGCTGAGGTTTCAAGAAATATATCAAATATAGCATATGAGGCATCACAGCTTATTGACAGACAACAGTTTTGTAGTCCAGGTTAAAACTGAAGAATATAACATTATAGGGTTCATTCAGCTTTTATGGTGTCTTTCAGCTAAGGATAAGAAGCAAACACCAAGTTTTCCAGGGTTCAGAAATTGCCGACAGTAGCAAAAGAAAACCATAGAAACGCTGAACTTTTCTGGAAACTCTGTGAACTCAGAAGCAGAATACACTTTGAATGATCTTAATTTTACAATGTGTATTTCAAGCAGCTACTAGATGACACAGCTTCCAGCAGTTACCACATCCACTGCGCAGGATACTTAAAAGGATTTCTTATATGGAAAACAATATTTCTGCTATCAAATACTATTTTTGAAAAGAATGATGAAATAATTTCTGAGATCACCTACTGGTTTCACGGTGACTTTACAAATTTTTACTCCAAAATGACTTATCAGTATCTTCAGGGTTTCTCCTTACAGAAGAAATGGTAAATTCTTGTTGGTAACATGACAAAATAAAACAACCAAAAGTGTTTAACCAGCAAGGCTGTAAATCATTACATAGCATCTGTGGGCTTTCCATTTCAGTACCCCATTATAAAGACTACAATGATTTGCAGCGTTTACTGGCATGATAGTTTTTCTAAGAGAGAACTCAAGGACTTGGTGTTCCTTTCCTGTGAAGAGGATATGTGGTTTGTCAGTTAAAAGAAGATCAACGTTCTTATGGAAAAAGACATGGACTCATATAGTGTTATATTACAGTTATGGGAATGTTTAAGGCTGAGAAAACAAAGTGGTAGCACTTCCACATGTGCCAAGTCCATCAAACCACAGTGCCTCTCAACACTAAAAACTGAATTAATTCTTCCTCAGACTGTTGTGTAATTTAGCAGAACTTCTGCTTTGCACTTCACTGAACCACAGTCCCAGAGAACTTAACGAATTCACATGAAAACGCCTACTCAGGCCCAATCATTCTTGAAGCTGGCAGGGAAGAAGTTAAATGCAAGACACCTTGTTGAAGAGAGTGATGTGGTCCTCATACACTCCAAAAGCTCTGATATCTTCCAGTGGAGAAACCTGGGAAGAAGTTGCACCACACACACTGGGTTGTCTTGGAGTGGTCAGGCCCAAAACTGGACGGTGTGACACAGTATTTGGTGTGCATCTGTTTATGTGGTGCAATGCATGTGCTCGCCTGTTATGAGCTACAGAAATGCCAAACAAGAATTACTGCTGCCAGTGGGCTTGTCAGTGCTCTGATCAAAAGCAATTTGGTGCAATGCCGACAGACTGCTCCTACCCTTAGCCAGTGCCACTGAACTCGGCCACCCTTGACTGAGCTGCCCAAGGATCCAGGAAAACATGCTGCTTTGTCCTTGTTTGACAATTTGCATATTTAAAAAACAGTTCAGGATTTCACACCTATTTGTCACCTGGCTAAACAGAACTTTATTTAGTAGAAACTAAATCAGACCTCTTACGCAGAACATATGCCAATACTACCTTGATTAACTAGCAGTCATTACTACACACTGTCGTCAGTTTCCACGGAGATAGACCCCCATAAAACAGCTATCCCTATTCAGTATATCCCAATTAAATAGAATATACAGTAATAATATTCTACATTTATATAAGCCATTTACCCTCAAGCACTTTAGAGATTATATAGTCTGCAGCCACCACTGTGATGAGTGTATTATAAATGCCACCATGTAGCCACACTAAAACGCAGCAGCTTTTGAAGTGCAAGGCAGCAGCCAATTGGCATGCCAGTTTCTGAGCTACCATGGATGCAGGAACAATGCTGCAGTGTCCCCAGGAGGAACCCATGACATTAAAAAAAAAAAAAAATTCTCGAGTTTCTGAATCTCCTTTGGGAAGAAAGATACTTAGCTTTAGATCTAATCAAAATAAATCCATGTAATATAATGCACAGACCTCAACCAATTTAATTTGAGAAAACAACGAAGACATCTCTTCCTCTACATGATTCCACAGATCCTGCAGATTAAATATTTCAAAATCTGTTGTTTGGACTGCTAAACTCCCTTTGCCAGTGACTGAATACTGAATTATTGCTGGATGTGCTTTCCTCTCTTTAGTATCTAATTTCACTCTTATTTCCTTTTTCCACTGTAGAAAATATTTCTGACTAACCACCCACTTCTACAGCCCTTCATTTTTTGTTATAATTCCCCATTTTACAAATGCAAAGAATATCTCATCTTCAGCCACATTTTCTAGATGACGGTGGGAAGGAAAACGAAGTATTGAGTGCGTAGCTATTACCTTTCTCTGCAAGTTTTGTGCAATACTTTATGGACATGGCATATACAACATCTTTAGTCCAGCTGTAACGTATATACATACCTCCCTTTCCTTGACAGAGCTTCTCCCTCCAAGTTCCCTTGGGATTATACTCACGCTTGAAGCTGTTGAAGTGCCTGTGGTTAAACAACCAGCCCAGCTACTTGTTGAGAACAGCCCTTTCCTTCTGTCCTATTAAGCAAATATTACCTTCAGCTAACAGAGAAGTTAAACTATTAGTTCAGGTGGTCCTGTTGTCAGCTGGATGAGGGTTGTATTTCCCCAGAAGAAAGGTAGGGTTTTTTATGTCAAGGGCACTGAGAAGTCATTGCAGACCTACCTTTTTCTTTTGGACATGTCAGCTTTCAGCTCTTCTGAAGTTCTGCTGTGTTTTGTAAATCCTGTGGAAAATACTATTGATGAAGTGCCATACTTTAAAATGCTTTTACAGACAGAAGTTCAGGTTATGAGCTTTATTGCCATTCTCTCATTATTCAAAAAAAAGGATGAAGAGGTTTTGCTCAAACTTTCTAAAATAAAAATGTTACTTTTGAGAAGGACTGAATTCAGAAAGCTGTTTAAGGCGTGGCTTAGCTCCAGCATATGCTTACTGTTTGTTGCAAGGGGACTTAATTCACTCTCCCTTAATGTGTTGTTTTTGAATAGAGACATTTCTCAGAACTGAAGTTGAGCTACTGCGAAGTTTAGCCTCAGAGGTAAATGTTTTAGAAGGTTAATAGGCTGTGGAAATAGAGGAGCCCTATGTTATGTTTACTACTCACTATGGCTGAAAGATGAAATAGAGACTCACTTCACCCACCACTGAAACGCAGCCACCTGTGGGGAGTAATGTGCCGGCGCTTTAGTGCAACAGGGCAAAACCATTTAAGTGGGAAGTGAAGCGTTATGCCTCAGTCCAAAGGGAGCGTTTGCCATTGTTGTTACTGAACAGCATGACATTTTTCTCTGGGTGGAAGGCACTGTTTATGTAATACTGTATTTCAAAAGGATTTGGCTTTGGATACACAGGAAATGGGATCCTGCCATCAGTTAATCAATAACTCACTACCATGGACCAATCTCCCTACTTAGCATTAGAATAAACACCCAGAGGCAGGACCGTGAACAAAAAGAATGCCACTTAATGTGAGTGCCTACCTAGGAGGGTTACTTTTATTTATCTTTTTTTTTTTTCACTGAACCCTTAAAGAGAGATCCAAATATTTGGTACAACCAGATAGCTTTGACACTTTTGCTATAGATTAAGATCACAGTTTAATTACTAACACATAAGTTTCTTTCTTTTCCAGCAGAATTCATTGTCTCTCCTTAATTTAGTAAATTTCTCTTATAAATTCAGGTTTAACATTGATTTGAATTTCAACCAAGCCAAATCTATCAACTTTACGCATCATCTTTACCCTTCCAGGGTAGAAGTAGTAGGAAAGGGGGAAGGGTTGGGAGAAGTTTTGCAAGAGAGAAGGCAACAGAAAAGTAAACTACGGAAGACCAACAAGCATAATTCTAATTCTCAGAGATGATTTGTTAAAGGAAACCACACGCTATATGTGTTTAATGTATTAACTGTAGTGCTTTCTTTCCCTCTGCTTTTCTCTTCTTAAGCTCAAGTAATTTAATTTCCCCAAATTCACACCACCACCACTGCCTGCCCTCCCCCTCCCAACTCTCAGAAGAAAAAACACTAGCATAGTTTTAAAAATCATAAACACGCAAAATTGTAAGATTCTGTGTAGCAGAAATCTCCTTAAATGTGTAGATACACTTTGGCCTGAAGGTGGCAACATTGAATAATATTCTGAAGAAAGACACTTCACATATAGATACCTTTAATTAAAGTTTTATGGTTTTAAGCGAATATCTGTCTCCCCCATTATTTTTTCACAATGTGTTGAGGGAGAAATATGATGAGGTATTGTATATGTGTTTCAAACAATCCTGAACGCACATTATGCAAAATTATTTGCAGTTAAAATGAAAGCAAACAAACATATGATACATACGTATCAACCAACCCTTCCATCCCCTCAATTTAAAAGCAGTTTTAAAAAAGATAGGCTATATGTTTCTTTCACAGTATTACTACCAATATGCTCCTATCTCCAAACCACAATTAGTGCTGATTCTTTCAAACCAGACCTTGCCTTTATGCTAAGTTATTTCACCTGCACTCAGTAAATGTTGTCATTTAGAACAGGATGCATAAAGCATGTAAAAGGCAGTGGTACTCTGGGTATTGCACTGCATGGTGGTGTGAGTTGGGTGCCCTGCAGACCAGGGGGCCAAGAGCTATGAGCACTCAAGGTGGGATGATAATAAGTAGCGGAGCTTGGCCCAAAGCGTTTTGTGGAGAACACAAGGAAAAGGGATTTTAAATATAATTTCTATGTTCTTTTTTAATTTTTTTTTTTTCTAAAAAAGAAAAAAATATATACAAATCTATGGGTGGATATCTATCTTTGGATTACTAAGAAAACAGTACATCACTCTGTGAATTTCTTAACCTTTCTGTCCTAATTAAACTTTCCCTGATTTCCACAGTGCTCAGTGATTTTCTTTTGACTTCTGTAAAATCCAGTGTTTTCTGCTGTCCCACTGATTACTGTCCTTGTGGCTACATGAAGAAAGGTATTATACATGGAACTGAAATAACGTTTTACACAGTCCTCACTAGTAAGGCTACCTCTGCACTGCTCTGAGCATTCTCTACTAGGAAATTGTGGCAGATTTAAAGAAAAAAGAAGACTGAACTAGGGCAGCCAGCAAGCACCAAAAAATATTCAAAGTTCAGAAGACAGCACTATCGTATTAAGAGTGGTTAGGCGAGAAAACCAACTGCGGAATTTGCCCTGTCTAGAGAAAAGATGACATGATAACAGGCTGTAAGTACTTAAGAAGAATTAATAAAAAGAAGAAGGTGGAGGGTAGTGTGGGAGGACTGTTGGCAGCATAAGGAAAGCAGGTAGAAGTATAGTAATAGCTCAGAATTACTGAAGGGAAAAATGTAGATTAAATAGTACAAAATGAGAGAAGAGGGAGGTAATATGGCAGAGAGGGTCACTGATTTCAAGGCAAACATTCATCCCTGAGGATCACATCAACCTACGTTGTTTGCAGAGGTTGGAGCAGGTGACTCCAGAGGTCTTTTCAGCTCTAATATATATGGGTCAGATCACTCCTTTTTATGGTAATAACTCAAGAAGGAGTGTTTCACAGAGAGAGCCCTGCTTCCAGAGGGACTGCCCTGTGCAAAGCAAGCCGGGAGCTGGCTACGTACACCTGGCTGGTGTTACAGCTTTGTAACAGCCTTGAGCTTCACACAGGCGTTTCCAACCTGAAAGAGGAAAAGAATACTTTGCTAATGACCGCTCCTGTTGGCTCTGGAGAGCTGATGGAAATAAAGTGTAAACAAG
Organism: Ibidorhyncha struthersii; assembly: GCA_013398815.1. Classification (NCBI taxonomy): domain Eukaryota; kingdom Metazoa; phylum Chordata; class Aves; order Charadriiformes; family Charadriidae; genus Ibidorhyncha; species Ibidorhyncha struthersii. The sequence continues at coordinate 60,799 of VZSZ01001805.1, forward strand.
AACTGGAGAATGGTTAGAGGGAGCACCATTAGTTCAGCTGGAGAAAGTGCCACAGATGAATCGATGACTTAAAAAAACACTAGTTCACATCATTTCTGACAGAAGGTTGATTTTGACTGCATATCCATCCCTGTGCAAAAGTGAACAGTAAATCATTATCCTTCCAGGCCAGAAACAAAGGCCATTTAGGTGGGAAGGAGAAGAAAATAAGGCTGCAGTTTTTTCCTGCCTATTCTTACCCGCCCACCCACTTGCCTAGTGGAGCATTTAAGCAGGTAAGTTCTCTGACTTTGTACCTCTGGAAAAGAGATACAAACTAGCTCCCTTAGGGTACGAAAAGGGTTCCTACTACATGACACCACAGTCACAATCTTGCTCTTAAAGATTAGTTGTATTTACGGTGGGGCTGCAAAAGCTTTTTAGGGGCAAGTTCTCAACTCCTTTTTAATGCATCCACTCCATGATTTTCAATGCACTTAGTCATTAAAGTAGACTCACTACCTTTGGCATTTCTATTAAAATTGCATGTTTAGAAAAGGAACAGTGGCTGAGTGAGTCACTGACAAAAAAGCACAGGTATCACAGAAGGGAAAAAGGATGATTATTTCCAGGCATGATCTCCTGGAAATTGAACAGACTGGATGAAGAATTGGCAAAGTTGTAATACAAAGCACAGCATCATGAAGTAACAAGGCAGAAAAGCAAAATTAACACAATCCCAATCCCATACATTAATTTCGGGCTCCGTGTTCTGAAAAAAAAATCATAACACATATGACAGAAAGAGTTCCTGTACACTATGATACCGGATCACTCATTAAAGCAAATATGACTCAAAATGGTTGTGAGCAACAGTGTATGCAGCCTGCTCCTGCGAGACAGCCATAGCTAGAAAAGGCTTGCAGACTGCAGCTGCAGGGACAAATTAAGTGCATGAGTATACAGCATGGTCTCAATATAAGAATCCCACAACAACACATATTAAAATGAATTAGCAATGAAAACTCAGGATTGAAAAGAACATATAATAGACAAAGATAAACAACTATGCCAGCCAGAAAGCTTTGTTACAAATAGAAAAGTCTGTATCAAAGTATTAAAGCAAACACCTTTGGCCCTTCTCAGATCTGGTGGGATTTCATTTCGCAGGCCTAGATCTGAAGGACAAAGCAACCAGGTACAAGCCTCAGATCCATGGTGCTCACACTTGGCACAGGGAAGAGCAGAGGCAAAGGTAGTGCTGGGCTCCCTAATCCCAGAGACGGCATATGAATAGATCAGTCCCAGGCACACACTGTGCAGACACCGGGTTTGTATCTCACACCAACCCTCGGGGAATCACTGAGCGCCATTACCTCCAGCGCCCTTTTGTTCTCCAACCAGTTTGGTCTTTCCCTAAGGCAACCAGTAAAGGCACCCTCTGGTTCACGAGGGAGGGATCTAGAGGGGTAGCACCAATGGGTGCAGATGAGCATAGACTTCCCCTGTTCTGGTTGTGCCCTGGGGCAGTTTGCCAGTCAATTGATGGGGCTTACTAGGGCGCAATGGGGCTTTATGCTGCCACAGAAGTCCCACTTCACTTACCTGGACTGTCTTTGCAAGGGTCAAGGCTCCAAAACCCCAGTGCCTCAGGCTAGAACACCTCATCAAGGCAAAGAGCTTCTAAAGGTATGACAGATTTTACAAAGCATACTTCAATAATAAATTTTAATAGAGTCACATGCTCTGATTATTTATATTTTAATTATTACACCTCTCCTCTTTTACTCTCCTGAGTTGTGCCTATTTTATTTTCAATAAGGACTCTTGATGAAGATGAATTAAAACCTCTGATACTTAACTTTGCACAGAATAAAGTATTTAGTGTGTTAGTTCATATTCTGATGTGCTAGATGAAAAATTCTCACATCTAACAAAATTAAGAGTCAGTCAATCAGAAAGAATGTCTCAGGTCCAACTCTGCTTATAACGATCCATGGTTTTGCCAGGGTCTTTTTTACTAAGGAGAATCTTAGTAAATCTTTTTTCTTGGTGAAATCACATCACAATGTATCTTTGGGACAGTAGCTTTGTCTACTTAATGAGACGTATATTTCCAATGCACATGTAGGATAGCTAAAATGGGGGTGGAGGGGTGTTGGTTTGCATTTTTTTTTTTGTTTTCTAGAAAGCCTACACAGCAAAAGTTATGTGCCTTGTGTATTCTCTTGGCAGTTAGTTTGGGGCCCTGGAAATGGTTTTATCTTTTATTAATCAGTGGGTCATGTTATCTCAGGTGGAACATTTACAGCACTACTTCTGAGTACATTTTCTGTATTTCCACATTCTCCCTCTCGTAAAAGAACCCACTGCAGGAAAAAAAAAAAAAAATAAAATTCAGGTTGAAGAAACATTTAATAAAAGGAAGAAATAATATGGCAGAAGAAGCAGGTCATTCCGTAAGCTTCATTTGCTAAATTCTAATGTATGCCACAGCAGGATGGCATGACTCTAATTGGATTTGAAAGCTGTGTGAATCTCCTGTAATAAGAATCATATTTACCAGGGCAGCTACAGGAAAATATTCCTATTGGGTCTTAGATTTAGGGGACAGCAGAATGAAAGAATGAATAAAAACAGTTCTAGTAAACACTCTTCCATATGACTGTGGAATACCACGCAACTTCAAATAAAAGCTCAAAAAAACAGGATTTATATTAAGTTTATTTAAGTTGTCTCCTACCAACAACCTCATATTGATAGAATACCTGGGGGAAAGCTTTAAGGCAGATTAGCAAAATAATCCTTTTGTGCTGGGAGTTGCATTTCTCCACTTAAATGGCCATTGCTAGCAATGAAAATGCGGGTAAAACTGACAGTAAAAGAAGATATCAATAGAAGTCCAAATCTGAGTGTCTTCTGGAGTCAGCTTAAATTGTCTGGTAATAGACAGCTATCACATACACTTCATTCTTTCAGTGAAAACGTATGATCTATATTATATCAGCATTTGTTAATCATGTCTCACTAACACGGACAATACTGTATTAATTTAAACCGATACTTAATATTTTTTTTTGTCTAGGAAAAAATGATCTGAAGGTTATTATTAACATTTTCCATTTATTTCCTGTTTAATACATTTTGAAACATACAAAGGAATTGCACAAGCACTGTCTAAATCTTGTGAGGGACATAAAGGTTTTCTCACAACACTTAATAAAGCTGAGCTTTTCCTCAACCCCACCTGCAATGACAGATCAAGGAGATTTTTGTTGTTAAAAAAGACTGCCTCCAGATACATTTATTTCTTTAAAGGACAATATATGGATAAGAGTTGAGCAGAACTGTTACAGTCAAATGTGTAAACAGCAGTATTTGACCTGGCAAGCGTGCTGAATAGAAATACACATTCTTTTTAAAAGATACCATACACAAGTAGATTTAAATGAAAATCACTGGCTTAAGGTTTTGGGTTTTTTTTTTCTTCTTTATTTTTCCTTTATTCCTGCCAGAAGAAAACAGGAATAACTCCATTTTCCTATCAGATATTCCACCATTTTATTTCTGGTGTGGAATCCTACTTCAGGCACAAAGTCTCATGAATAATGTAGCTGATCTCTTGAAGTAGCCATAGGTAATATTTTTATCACCCAATCAAATTTTATATTACCCTTGCTATAAAATAAGTCACAGAGCAAAGAAGGCAAAACACTGCACTACCTAGGATGAGACCCAGCACCATTCAGGGTGGACCTACAGTCTTTGTGAGAAGTAATGTGAAAGGACCTCAGGCACTCTCAGAGTGGTCAACAGGCCCTATGTGGTATAAAGTAGTGGAGTTTCATCAAATGAAACTTCTTCAAATGAAAATCTTGTTTCATTTGCTTCCTGCACAGGAGATTTTAATCCTAGGCTAAAGGGCTGCATCGCAGAATTTCTACTGCAGATGAGAGAAAAATATTTTTTTTGCCAGTTAAGTGTGAATCCTGAGATGCCCATATCAAGACATTTGCCAAGGTAAAAGTGGTGGTTGGCTGGAATTTTGTGCATTACCTCTGCACAAGTCCATTTGACTACCTAAGACACAACACAGTGGGAAAGCAGGCCAATTTCCTCTCATTTTAAGAATCCAAAATCAAAAGGGAGAAACAAGAACAGCAAACAGTAAAAGCAGACAAGAGACCTGACTATGATCTAAACTCTACTTTTTTATCCTGAGGTAAGTTACTTGCCTGCAGTGTACTTTCATTCAGGTCAATATGAAGATGGAATCAAGCCAAATGGATTTACATCAGTATATACCTTTGCAGTTACTATGAAAAGCAGTCCGAGTTTCCGAGCAGTTAAAGCTATATACTTTATCATAGAGTTTGAGAGAGGAGGCAGATCCCATCTCCTATGCCCCTGTGTGACAGAAGCCAGTGAATTTACAACCTTTTTTCTCTCTAATAGAGACGTTTACTCATTGAGAAAAGACTCTGAGATTGATGGTTGCATCCATTGTTGCATTCCTCATCAAATATAATCTCCACCGTTACCATAAAATCAACCGCAACTGCTTTCCAGGGGTTACTGTTTTTTTATCAGCCAATGCCAGAAAACAAGACCATTAGTATAAATTGAACTACCTCCCAAAATGCCCTTTGCTAATCATAAAATCACCTTAGCTATCCTGCAGATGTATTAGTACTTGATTAGTCCAGTGCCTCAAAGGCAATGATATCTGCTGCTGAGAAAAACCCCTCCAAAGTTCGCCCACCCTCCAGTACTCCCCAGCTTCCAGTTACCAGGATCTCACAGCAGGCAGCTCCAACATCCAGTCCTTCCTGTTTTTTGGGGGCCAGATTCTATCTTTTGCTGTCAGTGAGCTTTGAAACTGCTGAGGACCTCAGAAGATTAATTGCTAATCACCATGCCACCTCTCACTCAGGTATCAGCAATCTGATGCATTTTCTGTTAAATAAAAGTTATATTCCACAGAGATCTTTGAGAACATTGTGCTGATACATCTAAATAGCAAAACAGTTTAAGGCAAGAGAGCTGGTTTCCCAGCTGGCTAACACCAAGTAATAAAAAAACCAAAATGTATTAAATCTACTTCATTTTTGTTCACCACTTACTCTCTTAGCTCTCTTAGCAAACACATATATAAATGGAGACCTCGCATAATAGCCCCTGTCTCTAGGCGGGTGCCTGGACAGAATTAAAAAAGGGTCCTTGTGCACTGTAGAGTATTGCTTTTAACCTACCTACGTATTAATCTGCTAATAGAGGACAAGGTGAAATAGATGTGAATGATAAAAAAAATTATTCCTTTGTAAAGATGACTTGGAGGCACAAAAAAGTGAGGGTTTTATTCTAACTGATAAGGAGGGGGTCCTAACCCCTTATTCCTGAAAAGTAGCCAGTGACGGATGGCACATGCTCTGATTTATTTGTGATTTGAGCTTATCTAAATTAGACTAATTATCTCAAAGCTACAGTAAACTGAGAAGTCTAAGTTTTATTTTTTTCCCTGTAAAACATGCATTCTTTACATGTGTTGTGTCAACTTAGGAAATCCTTCTCGATCTCGTTTGTCTCATAAGGGAGAAAGAATAACATATTTTTTATTTTACATATGTGTCAAATAAGTTATTTTTTCCATCTTTATGATGATACTATATCTAGTATACTAGATCTATCTAGATACTATACCTAGTTCTGGATAAAAACAATTTTGCATCTGTGCTGGAAAATCAACAGTATAATTAAAATACGGTTACACATGGAATTCAAGAAACGGAGGAGCAAAAGGGAAGATAACTGCCACATAGTTAAAACAGCCAAATAATCTTTAGTCAAAACTAAAGACTGTTTGAGAACATATTATATTGGCTTTCATATTTTTATGAAGTCAAATAAAAACACGTTAAATACTGCTCAACCATCTTTCTGCATACATGTATGATCTTATCATTCTGACTTTGATTTAAAGGACGGTACTTCAGTCCAGCCCCCAGGAGAATTAAACAATCATTAATAAAGTTTCAGGACAACAGACATTACCCCCATCACCTGGTATCCGACTACCTTAGAAGTTTGATAAACTTTGGTTTTACTTCTTTATGCAGAAAGCAAGATGAGGAACAGCACCAGTTTACAGATAAAGGGAAATGAGGAATGTAGGTTTTAAGACCTAGACCTCTCTGAGTTATTCATGCATCTAATTCCCTAAACAAAAATGTAGGCCTATGTTCAGGATGACACAGGATCACTGGTTATGGCACTAGAAATTGCAGTCAGATCTAGAAAGCTCCATCCAGTTCGTGGCTTACCCACAAGACAATCTTACTCCCTGCATTTTCGATGCTGATAGATTTTTCTAGGTAATTTTCATGAAGATGTAAACTAGCTTTTTAAAAACACATGTAGCTGAGTAAATCTTACATAAGTGAATGTTTAAATTTTGGAATAACTAATACTTCAGAAAACAGTGAAAGGTCAAGAGATTGACAGGAAAATATAATAACTAAACCCACACCAAATGCATGGGAATGTTATGCTGATCTTCCTCATAGAAGATGATGAGACAATATTTCAATTTCACATACCAGGCTGATTTTTCAATTATCTGCAAATAAAAATTTTACAGGACTTTTCAGATACAGTTACTCAGAAGAAAGTCAGATCTTATATGCATATTATTTCAATAATGTCCACTTGAAGTATTTTTTATAAACTTGTAATGAATGAATTGGTACTGATCCCTTTGTAGTTTTTGAAACTTTTTAAATTAGGCAAAGCATCCTAATTCATACAATTCATACTTGGCAATATTACTTATTTCTGCTATCGTTTCCTCTTCGCATTACATGGTAATAAGAGATATTACTATCTAGTTTAAGCTTTCTACTGATTTAGCAGTTTTACTGCTAAGGCACTTTAAAGCCACAGATTTTGGAGTCAGTTTGAAGATAAGACAAATAGTCTCAGGCTAAGTGGAATTTGCCCAACATTGCTTGCCCATTGCTTTCACCAGGCATTTAATTAACGTTACAGCAAGACAGAAGACATTGTGAAGGAATCACAAGGATATTTGATGATTTCTCTAACAGAATAAATTTAAAATAATGTTCAAAGGAAAAGGATATGGAAAGTAACTCACGACAAAACTTGGTAGTTTGAAAACCCCAATAGAAAGAATATTTCTTTTCATTAGAGTTGGGAAAAAAAGTTCTCAGAAAACTTCAAAACATGAAGTGATAAATGATACTGTATAATTACTTCATGTTAAATGTAGCTTCAACTTAGATTATAACTATTTGGAAAACAGAATTCACTACAAAACAAAGTGTTTCATAATTTGCCCAACTTTGTTGTTGAACTATGCTGTTCTAAATCTCCAAAAGAGAGACTGGGCCCTGCTGGAATCAGACGATGGAAAGACATTGTACAAATGACCATTATTCCTCCTCTGTTAGATCCTGCACTGAGAACAACTCAGAACTAGGTCTTGCATCAAAAACAAGGAAGAAGTGAATCACAGAATTCAAATGCATCTGAAGCAGGTGATTAGAATTAGGAACTGAGTCAGTTTGGATTGGCTACATTATATTGGAAGGCAGAATCAAGTGCAGCCTAATTCCAGGCTGTGGCATTTGGACTTCATCATCCAAAATAGTCACTGTGGAAGGTCACACTAAAGGAAGTTTCTTATGGTATTTCCAAAGGGACTGGTTGCAGGAAACAGTAGAAAACCTGCTAAATCTCAGACGACTAACAGCGTACTATAAGACCGAAGCTAGCTACACTTTTTTAGGAAGCAAAATCGTGCCTCTAGCCATTTTAAAGTCAACCTGCATGGACATAGATAACAAGTTTTTTGAGTTTTATTTGTAAGTATACTTATCCTAAAGAGCTCTTGGGGGATCTAAGAGGAAATATCTCTATTTCATATTGTTTCCAAAATTATTCCTGAGGCCTTCTAAATGTATGTCCACACCGCTTAAGCAATAGCCCTACTTCAGACAGTTCTTGCATAGCTGCAATTGTCAAAATTTTAAAACAGAATTAGATGTCTCATCCACTGGATAATTTATTATAAAAATGTAAAACAGATATTTTACCTTGTCTAGGAAGAACTTCTGGAACAACTTTTCTACAGTAACTGACCATGAAGGTGCTACTAATCTGTTCCAGTACAGTCAGCACAAGGAAAAAATAATACTGTTGTCCATCTGCATGATTTTAGCACAGCTCAACTTTGTCCAGACAGCAGTGCTTGGGATCCAGACAGGGAGCTCACAGTCAGCAAGAAAGGCTCATCTTTCACTGGCTTTTCATCCCAGGAGATGTACCAAGCACAATCACAGCAGGTACTAGGAAAAGGACTTACAAGTTTAATGCATTTGGAGGGCTCACAAGTCAGGAATGAAGCAGAAGTAAAGGCAGCAGTTGAACTAAATGTGTGAACATAGTCTGTGGACTATATTTTGCATTTCTTCTGCAAGGTACTATGTACTAGCCTTATTTAGTAGCATTTGTACACCTGCTTTACACATGCATATGGAATTCAAAAGGCAGTACAGAATTGAGCCCCAAATACAGACTAGGATGCAATTATTCACAGTTAAAGTTATATTCCAAACTGTAATTTTGCCAAGGTGACATAATACCTACCCTTATTGTCACCTACATATTATTATCATTAGGATAGTTTATGATACTGTAGCATCTCAGTCTCACCAGCACTGGGCTAGAAATTGCATAGCTTGTTGAACACAATAAAGATTCATCAGTTGCTCCTTGGCCAAATACAGTGATGCGTGTGGAGCTGTTCATCACTAGCTGTCATTCTGTGGTGTGAGACGAGTAGTGTTGTTACTGTGGAAAAAGAAGAATAAAATATAAATAAAGAACCATAATCTACTAGAAGCTAATAAATAAATTTCATTGACTTTAATTAAATTCAGATTCTTTAATGAGAAATCAGCTTCTAGATATAAAAGACTTGCATTCAGGCAACATATACTTCCATTTTACCATCCTGCCTCATTTTCTCCAACATCTTATGTTCTCCTTTGCTGATCTGTCCCGTCATTCAACCAACAGCGTTCAAAATCTTTTTGTTGCCACTAGTAATGAACCCTTGCATACCCTGGGAAATCATCTTCTTTATATATAAAAAATACTTCACCAAAGCCTTTGCTGTCAGTAAGGTTGAAGGGACATCTCCACTACCTAATAAACACAGAATAGATTTAGCAAGGAGATTCAGAAAAGTGAGAAAAAGCAGGTAAAAATCTAGTACAGCATTAAAAAAGAGAGCCTTGAGACTCACACAGAAGATTAAAGGATTACTTCTATCTTGGAAGCTTTTGAGATGAAGGACCCAGGTAACCTAGGCGTCACTAGCACTGTTTAACTTTCCTGATATAGTTTTATTTTTCTGGCATTTTTTGCAATAAAGTAGTTATCTGAACCAGTCATGATAGAATTTAAATAATGAGCCCTCCATCAATGAGGTTGGAATAAATTCAAAGATGAGGAGTATGGTCCACTACAGTTTAATTAAATGTTATTTAGCTGTAATCCAGTTCACATTTTTATAATTTATCTAAAAGATTTAGCATTTACAAATTTTCTTTTTGTCTACAAAACATTATTTACAGTATTAATATTGTCCCCCCTAGAAAGCAAACTGTACCCTCCAAAATTTTTTGAGTTGGTTGCAAGAGCCTATGTCAAAGCACAATTGTGCTGCAAATTTCCATCTACATAAGATACCAGAAAAAAATGCTGCTATAATATAATATAGTATAAATATAATATCTCAGAAGAGTTATTGTTGTGGTTTAACCCCAGACACCAACTAGAACCACGTAGCTGGTTGCTTACCCTGCCCTCTCTTTCCCTCCCTACCCCAAGAAGGGTGGGGAGAAGAGGGGAAAAAAAAAAGGGAAAGAGAGAAAAAAAAAAAAAAACCTCATGGGTTGATTTTGGCCACGCCTGAGAGTGGTCAGGCAGGAGTTAGGGCTTCTCCCAGATAAAAGATGGTGGGATCAATAGCTCAACTGAAGTGCTTGTACACTAATGCACGTAGCATGGGCAACAAACAGGAGGAGCTGGAAGCCATTGTGCAGCAGGAAAACCACAATGTAGTCGCCATCACAGAAACGTGGTGGGATGACTCACATGACTGGAGTGCTGCAATGAATGGCTATAGGCTCTTCAGGAAGGATAGCCAGGCAAGGAGAGGCTGTGAAGTGGCCCTGTATGTCAGGGAGCATTATGAATGTCTAGAACTAAACGATGGTGAAAATAGGGTTGAGTGTCTATGGGTAAGAATCAAGGGGAGGGCCAACAAGGCAGATACCATAGTAGGAGTCTGTTACAGACCGCCCAACCAGGATGAAGAGGCAGATGAAATATTCTATAAACAGCTGGGAGAAGTCTCAGTATTGTGAGCCCTTGTACTCACAGGGGACTTCAACTTACCAGATATCTGCCAGGAATACGATAAAGCAGAGAAGGAATAGTATAGGAGGTTCCTGGAGTGTGTTGAGGATAACTTCCTGACACAGCTGATGAGGGAGCCACCTAGGGAAGGTGCCCTGGTAGACCTCTTGTTTGTAAACAGAGAGGTACTTGCAGGGGATGTGACAGTTGGAGGCTGTCTTGGCAATAGTGATCATGAAATGACAGAGTTTTCGATTCTTGGAGAAGCAAGGAGGGGGGTCAGCAGAGCTGCTACTTTGGACTTCTGCAGGGTGGACTTTGGTCTTTTCAGGAGCCTGGTTGACAAAGTCCCTTGGGAGGCAGTCCTCCAGGGCAAAGGAGTCCAAGAAGGCTGGACATTCTTCAAGAAGGAAGTCTTAAAGGCGCAGGAGCAGGCCATCCCCATGTGTCAAAAAAATGAGCCATTGGGGAAAAAGTCTGGCCTGGCTGAACAGAGAGCTATGGTTGCAAGTCAGGGAAAAGGGAGAATTTCTGTCCTTTGGAAGAAAGGGCAGGCCATTCACGAGAACTACAAAGATGTGGTGAGGCTATGCAGGGAGAAAAACAGAAGGGCCAAAGCCCAGCTAGAACTTAACCTGGGTACTGCTGTTAGAGGCAACAAAAAAAAATTTCTATAAATACATTAACAATAAAAGGAGGACTAAGGATAATCTCTGTCCTTTAGTAGATGAGAGCGGAAACACAGTGACAAAGGATGAGGAAAAGGTCGAGGCACTTAATGCCTTCTTTGCCTCAGACTTTAACAGTAAGAGCAGGTGTTGCCTGAGCGCCCAGCCCCCTGTGCTAGTAGACGGGGCGGGGGGAGCAGAATGAAGCCCTCATAATCCATGGGGTATATAGTGAGTGACCTGCTTCAGCACTCAGACACAAACAGGTCTATGGGGCCGATGGGATCCACCTGAGCGTACTGAGGGAGCTGGTAGAAGTGCTCACCGGGTCACTTTCCATCATTTATCAGCAGTCCTGGCTAACCGGGGAGATCCCAGTATACTGGAGGTTAGTAAATGTGACACCCATCCACAAGAACGGCCGGAAGGAGGATTCAGGGAACTACAGGCCTGTCAGTCTGACCTTGGTGCCTGGGAAGGTTATGGAGCAGATCATCCCAAGTGTCATTACGTGGCACATGCAGGACAAACAGGTGATCAGGCCCTGTCAGCATGGGTTCATGAAAGGCAGGTCCTGCTTGACAAACCTGATCTCCTATGACAAGGTGACCCACTTAGCAGATGAGGGAAAAGCTGTGGATGTTGTTTACCTGGACTTCAGTAAAGCCTTCGACATTGTTTCCCACAGCATTCTTCTGAAGACACTGGCTGCTCATGGCCTAGATGGGTGTACACTTCACTGGGTAAAAACCTGGCTGGATGGCAGTACCCAGGGAGTGGTGGTGAATGGAGTTAAATTCAGTTGGCGGCCAGTCACAAGTGGTGTTCCCCAGGGCTCGGTACTGGGGCTGGTTCTCTTTAATATCTTTATCAATGACCTGGACGAGGGGATCAAGTGCATCCTCAGTAAGTTTGCAGACAACACTAAGGCAGGAGTGTCAATCTGCTTGAGCGTAGGATGGCTCTACAGAGGGATCTGGACAGGCTGGATTGAGGGGTTGAGGCCAACTGTATGAAGTTCAACAAAGCCAAGTGCCAGGTCCTGCACTTGGGTCATAACAACCCCATGCAGTGCTATAGGCTTGGGGAAGAGTGGCTGAAAAGCTGCCCGGCAGAAAAGGACCTGGGGGTGTAGGCTGACAGCCACCTAAATATGAGCCAGCAGTGTGCCCAGGTGGCCAAGAAGACCAATGTCATCCTGGCCTGTATCAGGAGTAGCGTGGTGAGCAGGACTAGGGAAGTGATCATTCCCCTGTACTCAGCACTGGTAAGGCCCCACCTTGAGTAGTGTGTTCAGTTTTGGGCCCCTCACTACAAGAAGGATATTGAGGTGTTGGAGGGTGTCCAGAGAAGGGCAACAAAGCTGGAGAGGGGTCTGGAGAACAAGTCTTATGAGGAACGACTGAGGGAACTGGGAGTGTTTATCCTGGAAAAAAGGAGGGTCAGGGGAGACCTTATCGCTCTCTACAACTACGTGAAAGGAGGTTGTAGCGTGGTGGGGGTCAACCTCTTCTTGCTCATAACAAGCAATAGGACAAGAGGAAATGGGTTCAAGTTATACCAGGGTAGGTTTAGATTGGATATTAGGAAAAAGTTCTACATAGAAAGTGTTGTCAAGCATTGGAACAGGTTGCCCAGGGTAGTGGTGGAGTTGCCATCCCTGGAGGTATTTAAAAGATGGGTAGATGCGGTGCTTAGGGACATGGTTTAGCAGTGGTTTCAGCAGTGTTAGGTTGATGGTTGGACTTGATGATCTTAAAGGTCCTTTCCACCCTAGACAATTCTATGATTCTATAAAGACAGCTGAATAAGAACTATAGCAGAAAAGGAAAAATAACAATAATAACAACAGTAATGACATGAGTCGCTCTCACCACCTGATGAATTGGCACCGTCCTGAGCAGTGATCGCAGATTCTCACCTCCCAGCTAACCCCCATTTATATACTGAGCATGATGTATGTAACATGGAATATTTCATGGACCATTCCATCATTCTGTCTATGCTTCTATAGGAAGCTGAAAACAGTCCTTGAATAGGGTAAACATCACTTAGCAACAACTAAAACCAACAGGTATTATTGACATACCTTTCACAGCAATCACTAGAAAGAAAATGAGCTCTTTCCCAGCTGAAACCAGGACAGTTATTCTTCACTTTCCCATCTAAGTTTCTGTTGATACATCAGTACTCTTCTATATTTAAATTATTAAGGAAATCTATTAAAAACCTTATTGTAAACCCTCTATTACCTGTTTTGACATCTTCTTTGCGTACATTATTAATGTTGCCCTTGTCATCCCATTGTCTTATTTTCACTTCCAGTAACACAAAATACTCCAAACTTCAGCTGAACGGTTTGTTGAATGAGCTAATAAGTTAATGGGTCCAACTCTGTAAAGCCACAGCCAGACAAAGAGGAGACCGCTTGTAAGTATCTGAGTTTTGATAGGGAAGTATCCTGACAAAAGAATGTTTTTTGCCTGTTTACTTCATACCTTTCAAGGAAAGAGTGTATCTACATCAACAGAGAAATGCTTTTATCAGCACACTTCACGTCCACTATCCACATTGGCAGCACAGCTGTATCAGCCTGAGCTTGTAGTGTAGACAACCTGTACATCCTAGTAATGGAGTTCAAATGCAGGCTGTAGCGTCCATGTTATCTGGCTCTTCCAGAACATTGACTAAACTCTCTTCAAAGTCAGGGAGTACGGAAAGGGTAACAAGGAAAGTGGGAGAGAAATAACCCATTTCAAAGTGAATTTTGCATTATGAATATTTCAGAGACAGTTAACCATTTCTAAACAGGACAAAAGCATGAAGTCACTGCAGATACTGCGTACAGGCTGCAGCATCATCCAGATCACCAATGTCCTGGTTTGAGGTAAAACAGAACCAATTTTCTTTTCAATAGTTTTACTTTTCAGTTAAGCCTCTTCTAACTAACTGAACTCTCTGAAATTAATGGCATATTTTTCCAACAATATCTGCTTCCAGAGTGATAAGACCCGATTGTTTATAATTTATAGCAAGAAATAGCATGCAGAAAGGCTCTTGCTTATACTTGTTGCTATAACAACTGAGCTCAGCTAACTTTGTTATTTGCTCTGTTAGAAGGTCAGAAGCAGAAAAGTGTAGAGGGATCGCACCTGCGGGGAGGAGCGGACAGGCCAGGTGACCCAAAACTGACCAACAGGGTATTCCATCCCATCTGCCTCATGCTCAGTATATAAGCTGAGGGATCAAAGAGTCAGCTCTCTGCCTTCAATGGCCGGTGTCTGAGAAGGACTCTGTCTGTTCATCTGCCTTTCGTCCCGATCCACGCATTCCTGAATTCAAACCTCAAATCCAGTTCCCATCTGTCACTGAGTCCAGTCTGGGAGTTTCCCAGTGCCTGCCGGTGATGTGACTGTCATCCTGGGAGCTCGATACTGATTTTGTATATATTTTGTTATTTTCTTTTTATTATTTTATTAATATTTTTATTAAAGTAGTTTGTTTCTTTTTTAAACTCCTAAGTCTCTCTCATCCTTCTCTCTCTGAAGAGAGATGCTCTCCCTTCTCTGAAGGGGAGAGAAGTAAAAGGGAGCATCTGTAGTTCGTTTCAGTGGCCAGTCTGGCCCAAACCACCGCAGACTTCAGCTGCTGAAGGAAGTGAGAGTGTGCAATACTGAGAAAGTGACATTTAATAGCTTGCTGGATTTGGGCTTTAAAAATTGACTCCCAGTTTTGGCTTGTCAAAGTAGATGATCTAGTTGTTTTTATTAAACAAGGAAGTAGTTGTACAGGAGGTTTGAGGGTCAGGGAGATAACTTGCTTCTGTAAATTATATAAGGATGGGACGTGGCCCTGAAAGCGTCTGTAATTCAATTTCTGAATAGTTTCACTAACAAGTATTGCAACATCTTCTCCATCTTACTACTTTTCAAGGACTAGTAAAGCTTCAACATTTACTCTGAACTTCCAGGTCATTTAATTCAATTCTCATAAAGAAGCATGAAGAGCACCCAGGTATCATAAAGATGCCAATCACTAAAGCAGACTTGCATGTAAACGTAGGGTTTTTTTTTTCCCCTCCAGTATATTATAATAGGATTTTATTATGGTAATAAGATTTACAAGGAACTGTCCCTGTCATAACTTTGGGTAGAAAAGCTGAGAAGTCTATTTAACCTAAGTTATCATCATGCAAATTCATATAAAGCAATAGTCAAAATTAATTTTCTTGTGAAATGAACGAGGAAGAAGACTCATTTTATTTTGTTATATCTTACACATTAAGGTACCAGGCATTCTAGAAATAACTAGCACATTATTTCTTCCTACATTATCATAAGAAATGAAAAGTCTGAATGCACGCCATTGAGTATGTGCCTATGCATCTGTTTTCTAGTGGTTAGTGTTAAAAATGTTAAGGTACATAATCAGAAAATGTTCTTTTTTGCAATTGTCAAGATCCAATGAGTTCACTGAAGTTGATTTTTATTCATATGGTGTGTGAAAAGAAAATCAGATTAATCAAAAATGAAAACCATATGGGCGTACTTGGACAAAACTGATCCTTGTGCAAGGCATCTTTAATTGCGAAGTTTACCCTGATGTAAATTTCACTTAATTTGACTGAAGGCAAAATCACAGTACTGCCTTCATACCTCACGATCTCTTCAACTGCACTGTGAAAGCAACTGTCCTGGTTTGAGGTAAAACAGGACCAATTTTGTTCAGTAACTTTGCTTCTTAGCCGGGCCTCTTCTAACTGCTGAAATTAACAGCATATTGTGCAGACAATGTTCGCTCTCTCAGAGTGATAAGACCCATGTTTATGGCTGAAGTCCAGACGTGGTATGCGGAGAGGCTCTTGCTTATACTTATCGCTATAACAGCCAACCAACTTGTTTTTTTGCCACGTTGGAGGGTCGGAAACGGAAAAGCGCAGTGGGGTCGCACCTGCAGGGAGGAGAGGACAGGCCAGGTGACCCAAAACTGACCAACGGGGTATTCCATCCCATCCGCATCATGCTTAGTATAAAAGCCCTCTGAGGGATTAAAGGGTGAGCAGGAAGCTGGGAAGCCGGACAGCAGGAAGCTGGGAGAGCTGGCTCTGGTTCTCTCTTTCTTCAATGGCTGACATCTGAGGAGGACTGTTTGTCTGCCTTTGGTCCCGATCCTGTCTGCAGATCCAGAATCCAGTTCCCGTCTGTCACTGAGTCCAGCCTGGGACTGCCCCAGTGCCAGCCGGTGTCGTGATTGTCATCCTGGGAGCTTGATACGGTTTTGTATATATTTCATTATTTTCTTTTTATTTTATTATTAATATTTCATTAAAGTAGTTTAGTTCCTTCTAAACTCATAAGTCTCTTTTTCCTCCTCTGCCTCTCTTTTCAAAGAGGGGTAGAGGGGAGCATCTGTCAGTCCCGTCTGGGGTCCCCCACGTCCCCAGTGGGGTTTGGCCTAAACCATGACAGCAACTAAAAATGTACTTAATAGGCTGAGCTATGTATTCTGCAGGTCAATAATCTTCAAGGATCAAGAGCGAAAGAAAATGCTGAATTATACCCTGCCAATGAGACTGTCTTGCTTCCAACTGCCAAAATACCTGCAAAGGGTTATCTGAAATGCCTCAGCTCATCTCAGTTACAAGGGCAGAGCATGACGAGAGGCAGATTTGAAAGATCCAAAGAAGAGACTGAAACCAGGAACCTGCACTGAATACAGAAACAGTACATAAAATCTATCTAACACATGATAATATGCTCTGTGCCTACAATGCTGCTGAACTGAAATTTGAAAATGAACCTTACAAGATGCTCAGTGTAATTTAACCTGGGAACAAAAAGCCATTGATAACCATTTTGAGGGACTCAGACCAAAAAGGGCACAATCTCTTTGGTAACTGAAGATGGAAAAAGTGCTTTTGGCTGCTGTCTGAGCATCCGAAGCAGATGAATATCCAACAAGACACTTTGACTATGAGCTTCATTAAGAAAATAGTATGCTGTTTGTTCTGAGAGTCTTTCCATTAAAGGGACAAACAACTTATTCACCCCAGGGTGTTCCAATTCATAGCTACCATACATTTGAATGCTTATACATACATCTTACCAGCAATGAAAAGAAAATCAGAATTTTAACACCAGTGTTTGATGGTGTTTCACTGCAAACTTAAATAATAAGAATACTTAACATCACAGAAGTCCAACTGAATCCTGGGCTGTATCAAAAGAAGCATGGCCAGCAGGTTAAGTGGGGTGATTCTGCCCCTCGGCTCTGGTGAGACCCCACCTGGAATATTGTGTCCAGCTCCGGGGCCCTCAATATAAGAAGGACATGGACCTGCTGGAGCAGGTCCAGAGGAGGGCCACGAAGATGATCAGAGGGCTGGAGCACCTCTCCTATGAGGACAGGGTGAGAGAGTTGGGGTTATTCAGCCTGGAGAAGAGAAGGCTTGGGGGAGACCTTCCAGTACCTGAAGGGGGCCTACAAGAAAGCTGGAGAGGGACTTTTTACAAGGGCATGTAGTGATAGGACGAGGGGTAATGGCTTCAAACTGGAAGAGGGGAGATTTAGATTAGATATTAGGAAGAAATTATTGACTGTGAGGGTGGTGAGGCACTGGAACAGGTTTCCCAGAGAAGCTGTGGATGCCCCATCCCTGGAAGTGTTCAAGGCCACATTGGATGGGGCTTTGAGTAACGGTGTAGTGGAAGGTGTCCTTGCCTGTGGCAGGGGGGTTGGAACTAGATGATCTTTAAGGTCCCTTCCAAGCTAAATCTTTCTATGATTCTATAAAAATATCATTTCTCATTAGTCTCAGGAAATACTGGTACCAAAGTTGTGTCCCAGAGATATTTTGAAATGGAATGAATCATTTTCTCTGTAAATTCTTTCCAAGAAGCTGCAGAAAGACAAGTACAGTTAGGACTGTGGAGGACAGCAGAGTGCTCTGAGAGTTTCTCAGGAATAAAATCCTTTTCTTTTAATCTTTAGAATAAAATTTTAGGGACTTTCATAATGCAGAAAGACACATTTCCTAATTTTGACATTTTCTTAAATAAGCTCTTCACCTACCACTTCCCCCTTCTAGGGCTTAAAAAACCCCTGCTCTGTTTCTCCCAATAGCTAATTTAAGCTAATTGGATAGCTTTCATTTTAATCAGAGAGGAACAGCTCAAATATTTATGTGAAAAAAATAGTGTGTTAAAATATGTTTGTATAAAGTCTTCTATAAGGAACTAAAATTTGCCTCCTTTTCCTAATCATGAGGGTATCCAATGTTTCATTGATCTTATGGAAGAAAACCCCATCTTTTTCCTTCCACCTAGTGCCCCTATCCCCCATTCAATGCAGTCAGTGAAACTTTTCCAGTAAACATTTATTACTAGATGTGGTATGTTGTAGAAAACTTCAGAGGGATTACTCCATATAGTAAGAGGTATCTTTGGTATTACACATTACCAAATTTTCAAAATAAAACTCTAGTAACTACTCCTCAGTGGAAATGATCACAGGTTTGTCACTGAGAGTATATTTTGCACATAAGAAAGTTACTCACCTAAAACGAGCATCCTTCAGGGCATATTTTCACAGAGCTTTTTCCTAGCAGTGCCTCCCAAGGGGCTTGGGGGTTTTCTGCTCACGGCACTAGCACAGTTTCCCCAACAGCAGAACTGGTACTAAAAGTCAAAGCAAAAGGGAACTGCTGCTGGTGGCTGTGAATGAGCAGAGTCCACCTTGAAGGGCTCTGGTTGTAGGCAAGTAAAGTTTTCTTCTTTTACACGTGGGCTTTCTGTACTCACACTCCCCTGAGACCAAAAGGCAGTGTTTGTCCTTCCATTCTGTTAAATGAAATATCTTAGTTAAACGCAGGATAAAATTTTTTAACAGACTATTAATTTCATCTAGATGCTAGATTTCAGGAATAATTTTTTATTAATATACAAATTGAATTCTAAGTGTCGGGTTTATAGGAAATATGAAAATGTGTTTAAACCAAACATGAAAGAAGCTTGCATTTTTTCTTTTTAAATGTTTGACACAGCACTTCCAGACCAGGAATAGAAACACTGCCAGGTAATAACATCCTGATCTAATGCCAAGGGCTGTGACCATGCATGAGGCAAAGCACTGATAACCCTCTCTGGTAAACAAACATCTAACCCTGACCAAGTACCTTTATTTAGGAATTCACGCCCAAATTGAGGAAGCCATTGTTTTCCAGAGGTTAGTAAATTCGTGTCTATTTACTGTAATATTTTTCAATACAGAGTATAAATACACTTAGAAAGCACTGAGATGTGGCCAGACAGCATTTACTCTTTTACCACGCAGAATAAAACCTTCTATATCAGGGGCAAGCTTGCAAGTTACTTTGATGAAAGAGCTTTTTGCCAAAATCTGTCGTTGCAGTTAATCAGAAAATATTGATAAACATGACTTAAACCAACTAAATACCCACTGAAAAATGTAGGCAGTTTAATTCATAATACTAGCATGGAGAAATTTCCCTTTCATGTCATAACCCAGTGGGGAAGATGTCTGTGAAGTACAGGTTTTCTAGTGTACTAGGTTCTCAGAGACCCTTTTCCCCTGTTGTGTAAAAACCTTTAAAATTCATTAGTTTCGAGTAAACCAGAAAGGAGTTAGCAAACTAAGCCTGTTAGCAAAATATTCATGGGTGGTACAAAACCTTTAAAAAAACCCTACAAGTCCATTAAGGAAATTTTATTTTTGCTTTCATACAAAAGAGATGACCCCATACTCTGTACTCCTTCCCTGTCTTACCTTTGCAAAGTGGTCTTAAGTGTTACAACTCAATCAATCTGTATTCACCACCAGCAATACGGTAAAGTATTATTAAAAAAAGAAAAAAAGCATCTTGTGAACTTGGGTGGATCAGTTACGTGCTCATATCAATTGTGGTGTTACTGTGGTCCATCTTTCCAGCCTTATAAATTATGAAGGCCATAACTTACTACTAGACATAAATCACCTCCACATTTCTTAATCTGTTCTGTATTATATCTCTGCCTTACACTCACACATAAATATTGCTATATTCATAATAAGACAGAGGCTATTGCTACTATTTTCAGTGTCTATTTTCAAATGGGTTTGAAGTATCAAACACATAGTATTTTTTGTATTACATGAGTGTAAGCACATCTGCTGAAGTAAGAGATGACAATACTATTACAAACCGTCTTGGATGAGGTTTCAAATTTAGAAATCAAAAAAGTAAATACTATCCCAGAATACACAGCTTCAGTGCATCAGGAATAATTTTTCTCTTAATGGCGGATATTTAGAAAGAAAAAGAACTTTTCTTTATTCAATGCTTTGTTTATTTGAGAGAGCCGTGTTTGCTCTGTGATTAGTACAGAATTGCAGAACAAGGAAAAACAGAGAACAAACAGAAGTAGTTATATTTTCAGAGATCATGAAAGCTTTAATAAAAACATCCCAGAACTGCCTCCACACATCCTGGTCCTTCCCTAAAAACTGAGGGAGCAAGAGGTCTTGAATTTAATTTTCCTTTAAAGCAGCCTTATAATACAACTTAATTCATTCAGTACTGACTAGATCTTGAATCACGTGTTCCTGAAAGGACACAGGGGAAATGAAGGGAGGACAGGAAGGGTCATTTCTCTCCTCCTTCTGCAAACAGCCAGTGGCAGAACCCTCTCAGGTACCACAAATACCAGACACTCAAATAATGCTGGAATGTTACACAATTTACGTGAAATGAAAAAAGAGAAGGCAACCCCCCCCCCTCCAATCTGCTCTGCCTGTTAGCTAGAGTCATCTCAAGGGCTTCTCATAACAAGAGAAGACACAACATTTTCAGATGGAAATGTGATTTCCAAGTTGACAGTACAGCTTTAATTAAATGGGAGTCCAAGGAAAGAACATATCACTGGGAAATAAATAGGCTATAAAAGAAGAAAACCACTAGTGTGGATAACCAAGGAAATTAAGCGAGAGAACAGGAAAGAGCAAAGGCCACACGAGACATCTATTACAAAACATCAAGGTCAATGCTACAAGTGGAGGCATAGACAGCTAAAGTGATAGAGATTACAGAAATGATCAAGGAAGCAAAGCTCAAACATGAAAGGAAATTGGTAGATTCTTACTCAGTGCATCCTGCTCTGACCTGCAAAAAGGGAATTTCTGTTTTAAAAAATTGTATCTGAAAAAAATTACATTGAAGTATATTGGACCTTTTTAGACAGCAAATTGACTTAAAATGCAAGTAGCTATAGAAAGCAATTGTTTTTCATATTCTACATAAAGTTACAGACTTTTTGCCTCTTTCTTAAAAACTATGTCCTAGATTAGCATGAAAAAATAATTTTTAAGCACCAAACTGGGAACTAACAATTCTCCAAGTGCAGCTCCACATGTGTACATTTCTTCCATTTTCCATTTTTCTCAAAAACAAATTTCTGGAAAAAGTATTTTGGAATGAATGAAAAACAGAGCTGGGCACCTTGACACAGTTAGAGTGAGAGATCCCGCAACTTCCCCCAGGAACCTGGACACCCCCTGTGAACAGGACACCTAGGCTTCGGGACAACCCAACAGGCAAATCAATGTTTACTATCAAAGCTGTATTGTGCTGGGAAGTTATCTCACAATAGCTTCTGAAAAGTTGCTTAGCGTAATTCTGCTGTATTTTGCTTTCATAATGGTAATGATCCCGTCACTCATCATGGTCACCACAGCACTCTGAGCTACTTTTGTTTCATTCTCACTGTTTAGCTAAATGTTCTGTTGCGTCTTGTTTTCTGTTTGCTGCTGTTATTCACTTGATTCAGCTAAGCCCAATCCAATAAGCCACCAGTCAGATCCTGAACAGACATGTATAAAGCACATTTGCTGTTCTGGAGAACTTGTACTTCATGTCTCAAACAGGAAGGCATGTTTGTACACCATATTCAATATACTTAGCGTTAATCTTCCACGTATTAACTTATTAACAAATTGTAGTCACAGGTTTCCAGTTCTTGCATTTGACCACAAAATTTAACAAGAAATACCCTTTGAGAGAAAAATAAAGCACGCTAAAATTGGCAAGTTCTGAGTCAGCCCAACTTTTTTCGCTATCCTAAGGAAAGAATTTCAAAAGAACAGCCATATTCCTGTTTCTATGATTATAATAATAATTTTCTAAAGAGGATAACATTATCATATCTGCGATTCACTATTTGTAACAAATTTAAAATGAAGAAAAGCAAGGAAAACTAATTAAAGAATGTATAATTTTTCTTCCAAATAATTAAATTCTATTCTTACAAGATTTATATACTCATGCTCTAGTTGCACTTGACTCCAAGTGTTGGATTCCCTAAGGATTTAAGAACCGAACTACTGTCTATACGTTGTGTTCAGGGGACTATAATGGGAAATATGAAATCTAGTCTGTTGGAGTAAGGCCCGCTTCATGCTTTAACCTCTAAGATTAAGGGCTAGAGGAAAGGAACAGAACTATTGTCATCAGCCTCATTTGAGAACATCACAGCTTAATTTACTGACCAATTCCACAGCAAGGTTCATAATTGTCTATTCCAGGCTTGACGTGGTCATTCTCTTTGGTGAGCAGAGACGAAATCACGCCAGTCTTATTAGTCTTCTCTGTTTTCTATGTTGGCTAGTCCCTCTTCGGTGTGCTGTGTGGAGGTGTCCCTCCTTCGGCTCCTGTGTCTCCATGTGAGGTGTACCTCTCTCTGCCTCTGACCAAACTACAAGGCACCTAATCACTAGGTACTACAGCATTAAGCTTAAAACTTTAATGGAACTAGCTAAAAGAATATATAATTTTGTGCAGTATTCTTAGCAATAGCTTAATGCTTTTAATGCATTTATAGAATTCCTACATGGTCACACTGAGAATGTTACATTCATTGCCAGACACCAGAAAACACTGCCAAATGCAGAAGAAAAGGGAACCAGTGTATTTGACATCTGAGGAATGTTTAGAAGAAGAATATATATTCACAGGAGATTAACTAAACAGAGATGAAGTGGGTACGTGACAGCAGTCTACAAATACTTGAAGGAAATAAGCGCTGCATTAGGAAAGGTACTATTTTATCATAAACACTAAGGAAGCAATGCAAACACTGGACAAATACCTGGATACTGAGTTCTTTTAGCTTGGGGAGTCAGTTCCTGTAGAAACACGAAAATATTTACAGTAAGGCATAATTTTAGGAAAGTAGTTTGAGTGTGCATTTATCACAGAAAAACACTCAAAGACTAAATACTTTTTGAATCAAGTGTCTTTTCCAAGACTAAATTTATATGGTTCCAAGAAAAATAAGTTATTTTCCATCAATTATAATCTTCTATATTTTTTGCTATGTAAATGCGAAGAAACATATGGTCATTTTAAACTATGCTGTTCAACACTTTCTCATGCAAAAAATTACTGTCCAAATAATACATTACTTTTAGCTCCCTTCAACCTGTCTTGCTTCACTGGGATGTGTTTAGACAATGCAAGAATGGAGCGCAAATACAGAGAGCTTTGAACGGAAGGGTCAGTGAGCAGTGACGACATAATGAGCCTTTCAAATTTGCTTGGAAAAATATTTTGTTTCTTACTAACCTTTGAAGGAAAAAACTACCTATTTTTTTCACTGCAGTCTCAGACAGTCATACAAAATAAATCTATACCCACTCCTCTGGAGTAGCCAGAAGACAGCAATAAATCAACACTTTTCTTGCCTGGTTTGGTTATGGCCTTTCCAAGGCAGACTGGTCTGTTGAATATCCTTTCAAACAGCAAATCCTCGGGCTGCCGTGAGAAGGAAAATTGTGAGATTATAATCCATTTCTAATAAACCTTCCATTGTCATTTTAGTGTTGGGTCCAGATCTATGATTAACGTAATCTTTTGACAGTATCTTTATTATTTATTTTTATGGTTTAGCCAGCTATTCTGGAACTCAAAGATCAAAAAGATGTTTCCAATTAGAGTTTTCACAAGTCTTTAGATCTGTGTTTATCGGCTTGGTTTCCCATACATCCGCTTCTTTATCTTCTGGATTGACTAAAGGTCAAATTCTCATTTTGCAAACCCAAAATTTCATGAACCTTTTTTTTATACATATATAAAAATCAAATTTCCATAACAATGAACTCAGTGTGGAAAAGATGCATATTTAGTATGCCCTTATATCTTGTTTGATGCACATTATTTTACACACAGTGAATTTTTTTGGTTTATTTTGTTTAATATTGTAACACCTGCAGCTCATTTTGGGCTCTATAGCACAAAAAAGTCCCTGTTACAAAGAATTCCTCTTTTATTTACAGGCATATTTTCATAAATACTGCTCATAAACAGTGAATATTATTTACTTTAAAGTTGCATCTCACCATGCTTTTTCATTCTATACATAGAAAAAAATTAACTAGCTTGTTATATTTTCAAGGTGGGTCATGCGGCAATGACTCTATAAATAACTATGATTAAACTTGTGTAAAATTTTTGTCTTGTCAGTAGAACATGTATTTTGATTTTGTAAGATCTTAGAAAAAAAGAACTATTATTCATGTAATCTCTTCTCTTTTCTGTATGTTGTTTAATTGCTATAACCATTCTACAGAATTACGACACGTGAAATTCTGTGTTCTGTACATGTATACCCTAGATAAAATTCTTCTCGTTGGAAACAAAAAATAGAACAACAACATCTATTATAAACACACTGAGCCATTGCCATAGTACAAAACACGTTTTCCAGAAACATAGGAGGGTCAGATTCATCTCTTACTTCAACAAATTTCACACTTGTGGAACTGTGATGACTTCAGTTGTGTTCTTCCAGGTTTACACGAGCACACTGGAAAGAAAACTGAGATCCAACACCACTCTCTCTGAAGCAATATTTGAACAACCACTGCTAACAGAAATAAGATTGTGTCAGGAATACAGATTTAAACTATTGATGTGGGAGACCCCTAAATAAGCAATCTTACAAAGAAATTTGGAAATTAGTTTGCTAAATACACAAATTAACCTGTTCACTGCTCTACCAAAACACCTGGTCGGAAGTGTGCTACAGCCTCATCTTCAACCTCCATCCATTTGAACAGTTGTCCTGTTAACTGTTGGTTAACATTATGGCATCTTAGAGGATTAATACCATTAATTGTCATGTGTCCATGCTTTTTGCTTTATGCATGGGCCATTTTTCCTGGTCTTCTGCTTGTCTTTTCTCCCCAGTTCTTTCATTACAATCTCTCTCACCTTTTCGACCCTCTCTTCTTCATCAGCTTCTGCCAATTAACCTTCTCTCTCCCCTTTCACTCCTCCTTCCTCTTCTTCCCTCAATTTTCTCTTACTTCCTTATGACATTTCTTCCCTCCTCTGTTTTTTCCCTTCTGCCCATCTCCTGTTGTCCCCAGTTTAATGAGGAGTCTTATGTCCAGAGGCCATTCCTTGGGCAACTGCAGCTTGTGATGGGAACACAAGAGCTTCCAGGGGCAGATAGAAGGGGAAAGTGAGCAACGAATTTCTATAACTTTAAGGGAACATTAACAACTCACATTGTTTTTCTTCTGAAGGTAGAACGGGGACACTGTGGATTATCAGCTAGAGAATGGTGGAGAAGGGGTTCAGGACATCAGAGAAGACAGAGTTGGAGAAACAAAATCTGATCTGGAACTGAGGTAGAAGGAGATATTAGAAAGAATGATGTTATGCTCTAGTAAAAGTGGACAGCTATAAAACCTAAATATTAAACTGCTTTCTGTGGTATTAACATGGACATAAGTCACTCCCTGAGCAATGGCAAAGGGCCATCTATTTTTCAGCCATTTCATGGCTCAAATATTTGTCCTAATAATTATGACTGGACAGCACCTTCACTGAAATGAGTAGCAAAGCTATTCTAATGATTTCGGGACATTTAATACTTTCAGCTCATTTCTTAAGTGCATATAAGGCCCATTAGGTCATGAGTCACATATCGTGAACACTAATAGTAAACTTAAGTTTGTAAAAAATGACTCATCATGTAATGTTAGGCATATGAAATAAAAGGAAATATTTCGACAGTCATCTATCCCAGCAGGGAAAAATGTGGAGCAAAAAGCTATTAAGAGAGAGAGAACAATTTACACAGAAACAAAGATAACATGGTTTTGGAGATTAGGACTTTCCATTATGCATTTCCTGTGATTTTAGTTTATTCCTATAAGCAGTTTCATAGCCAGTTACAAAATGTTGCTACTTACGCTCTCATGAAATGAGATGCCTCTTCTGTTTATATTGTGTGTGTGTTTTATTTTAAGCAAGCGTTCATGAAGTAACTTGCATTAAATTACCCAGATGTAATATTTTGCAAACAGCCAATGAAAATTATGATGAGTGTTCCTAATTAGCTGATCATCAAGCTATAATCATTTCAGGATAAATGAAGCTATGGATATTATAGAAAAGTAATGAAGTGCTAGTGCCAGCATTTTTATGTTGGTTGGTTTTTGGTGTAGTGGGGGTTTTTGTTGTTGGATTTTTTTTGTGTAGTTGTTTGGGGTTTTTTTAATATGATGCAGCCAGACAAGAAGGTCAGAAGAGGTTTATTCTGTCCTTAACCTCTGTTCACTTGTAACAAGCGAATAAGAGTTTCCCAAAGCTCAAAACAGAAATTCTAGTTTTAACTGAACATTCATTACCAAATGGGTTTTTCAGTAGTGAAGAATCATTTGCCTTTGTCAGCTTTGACCCCACTTGTCTTCATCAGTTTACTATTTGAAAGGAGACTTCTATGATTACCTTCAACAATGCAATGATGATTTAAATGGCCCTGAATGGTATTCTCAGAAGTTACACAGCTATCCTCATAAAAGTCCAATGAAGAAAGACCATCTCCCTTTCTATGACTCTTCAGTGACTGACGATATATTATTAAAATCTTATGTATTCTGATACAAATGAACTTAAAATAGATTAATATCCCTAACAGAAAAAAAAGATACATAGACTCATAATTATCCAAATACTGCATGTTTGTGTGCATAATTATGGTTTAAAAAAATATTCTACTGTGGTTTAGCTGATATAAAAGAATTTAAAAATGCGTAATTTAAAACATATGGAAATCTTCATTACATTGGAGGTCTTTACATCTATTTAAAAGGAGCAGTGTTCAAAAACATTATAAAACGTGGATATTCTAATATACTATTTATGTTTTGATACCTGGGGCAGTTTAAGCAGACCTTGCTTTTACAGGTTCTACTTGATTAAGTTCTCTGTTTATACATGAACCATGGCAATTTCGATTTGTGTTTCACAGACATGGCCCTCAAAGCCTTGCTTAAGATTTTAGCTCTACAGTAATTACGCTTTATAATACATTCGGGCCCTCAAGTTTGAATGAGGTCGGCACGGCAGATTAACGCATACTGGATTAATTTCACAAATGCATTGGACTTCTTCCACTCTAGCATAAAGTGAAGAAAATTTCCAGTGAGGATGAATTTAGAATGTTAATAGACTGCAATTAATCTTTTGTAGCTTTTTCCCAAAATGTGGATCTAACATATCTACCTTCCATCCTAATTACAAGAGTGGCTGTAACAGTGTAATTTGTCATGCAAAACTGCTGTTTCTGGATCTTCTGTTACACTGAAGTCAAGGAATTGGGTTGGGGATACGTTTGGAGACAGGGAATGCTGACATATAATAAATTACAATCTAAGGTGTTGTGGTTGGTTGTTTGTTTTTTAATATGGGCCTAAGAGAGATGAAGCCAGAGTAGAAGAGTCACTGTAAAAGTTCTTTTCAGTACTTCCCTTACTGCCTTCTCTTTCTGGCTTTTTTGAATATTGATGGTTCTGCTGATCCACATTATAATGAGAGCGTCACATATAAGACAGTTTGGTGTAGCTGATCTTTCAGCTGCAGGTTCAAGTTTCTTTTGACAAGTTTGAACAGATAAACTTGTTGCAGTGTTAAGTTTATATTTAAAGGATTTTTTTAATTTAAAAAGTTGTTCTAAGAAAGGAAATAGAAACCCAGCACTGATCTTTTAAAAAAAAATTATAATGTGCAGCATCATAGCAACAATAAGAGACGTATCATATATCACAGCTTTCAGAGCTGTTCTAACGTTAACCCTCATTAAAATGCTCTATGAAAGGAAAGCATTATCACCATTTCTGGCTGCAGTTAATCATCACAGTGTCCATTTAGGATTCCACCTAGATTTTACGCAATGATGGGAAGAAACAGCATAAGAAGAGGAGGTGGATCAAAGGCTGGACAGCATCACTGCGTGGGCTTTGCAATGTCAGAGAGAGGTGCCACAGGACACACCCTGAAGACTGTGAGAACTGTGGTAGCTTAGTATGCTTCATTTTAGCTCTGACCAGCAACCAGGAGAGCTTATCCATATCTAAGTTTCACTCAAAGCTTATTAGAAACAAACAAATAAATAAAAAGCCTCCCACAAGGCCTGCTGTGCCTGTTAGGGGAGAAGAAAACAGCCTATGGATGCATACAGCGCTCAAGGATCCAGAACTTAAGCACCATTTTTTCTCAGGGGCAAGTTACCCCAGATATGTGTTTTGAGCTCTCTCGGACAGAGCTTTGAGGAATAAGAGGGAGCTACAGCCTCTGCTACTTTCAGATAAAACTGTGACACTCAATGGCTCTGTAAAAATTCAACTCCTCAGGGTTTCAAGCAGGACAGCTAAAAAAGGAGGCTCTAAGAATTGCCTTAAAATTCTGTGGTGTCAGGGAGTTTGGGGTGGGGGTGGTGATTTGTTTTTTTTTTCCCCTGATATTGGGTTTTAATTAAAATGAAATATTTAATATGAAACTCAGTATTTTCTACCTATGGATAAAAGTTTTAAATAAAATATGAAGTGCTGAAATGAACTGTAGACACATAGACTGGTTTGTCATTTTAAAATGTTTTATTCATTTCACCATCAGTAGTCTGACTGAGTAGAAATCAAAATTTTCACCTGATATACATAGTTCTGTTCTGTGCCTACTGCACACTTCATTTAAAAACTGGAAAAAAAATCGAACGAAGAATTAGTGATGGTCCAACCTCTATCAGCTCTGTGCTGATAACATCCAAAAGTGTAATTCCTTATCCAAATTGACTGAATGCACAGGAAAGCCTTAATGTGGAAAGCCTCACTCTGTACTAGGCAGGACTTTTTTTTTTTTTTTTTTTTTTTTTTNAGCAGCATACTGACTTTTCCTGATTGTCCTTATTTTGTTTTAGAGAATGAGAGGAGCCAAATGGTCCACTCCAGGCCCCATACCTGGTTTAGTCATGTACAAACAGTGAAAGTAATTGAAAAGTACGACAAGGTGAGAACAGAAGTGTTTCCTGGATGTTTTATGCACATCTGTCTGTCACAGATGCAAGACAGAAATGAAACTCACTGCAAAACCATCTTCGCGATAGCGATTATTAGTGGTGGAGGAGGATCTATTTTTTTTTCAGTACTCTAAGAATGTCTATGGGTTTTTCACAGGAGAAAACTATTGATTTGAATTATTATATCACTAATAACCATGATGTTTGGGTCAATTGTACATTTAAAATACTTTTTCCACTCTTACAGATTTAATTTGATATATATGTTAATGTATTTTTTTGACGAAACACAGTCTTAGTTTAGGCCCCTTCTAGAGTGATTCAACCAATACCTTGGCAAAAAATAGATTTAGCAAATTTTCAGGAATAGTTCTCCTGGACTCCTTGAGAAAGCTTCCTGTTGCCTTTCAAGTTTTCCTGCACTCATGCAACCTCTTGGATTATTTGATAACAATGACATTTTGTCATTTAGCTGAAGTTAAGTCCTTATTGCAAAGGTAGACAAGATCACAAAGATCACCAGATTTGATTTGGATCGGATCCCATCCTCACTAAGTGAGTCAGAATTTGTACTTTATGAAACTTTGTATCTTACACCAGCTGCAACGGGCAGAGGCTGCATGATCTGGCACTACATTGACTGATGAGAAGTTAACACATGACATTTTTGTGTGGGACACTGTACCAGGCAGTAGGAGTCCTGAAGCCAGATTTACCCTATCACTGTCTATTACTGCAGGTTTAAATTACCATGCTTAGTCTGAGCTGCTATGCTGAAATTACACTAGAAGGTGGATATGTTGAAACTGCATATCTCAGGGAAACTTTGTGCAGAAAATAAGCAATCTTAGCATTTAGTGAATGCTCTGATTATTTACTGTTCTCACTACGTGCCAAATTAACTATCTGTATTAATATTAAAGAAATTCCTTCTATTGTATTTTGGCCCATACCACCCTAAATACTATCTCACATTGTACCTCAACTTTGGGAAGGAGGAGGGAATAGTTAAAAGAAAGAAGAAAAAAAAAAAAACCCACGAGTAAAATTCCTCTTCATTAGAAGAGCTTCCATTCCTTCTCACAAGCTGTGCTCCCACAGCACAGCTAGAGTAAAGAGACTGATTAGAACAGACTATAATTACAGGAACAATCCAAAAAGCTACCAAAATTCAAGCACAGCTCAGGTAAAGATAAATGTAGTTTGGAGGCTCTCTTGCAGAGAGTTACTGCTCAAATCCAGACCAACTGGGCCAAAAATTTACTGTGGTTTTAGAGGTGACCCTATTCCAGGAAACATGCTCCTAGGATAATTTCTCTTTGCTGTAAAAAAGAAATATTTTCCATTCAACAAGAACATTGGCATAAAATTCTGACTAGCGCTAAAGATCTCTGCAGGACTGCTCGTGCCTGAAGGCTGCAAAACTTCCAATGGTTAATAAAGAATAGGAAAAGAAGACACAAATATACACATTGTGAAGAGTCACAGATCTGACCAAATCCTACAATGTCAGTGCTGAAGAGTAAGATTTGCCATCTTTTCTGTAGCAGCCCAGTGTCAGTTCTTTGATAGCTTTTTTTTTTAAGCAGGATTCACAAACTTCCAAAAACTTTTCCAACCTTTGCACTTTATTGCTGAAAGAATAATTTTTCAGTTATTACCAGTGAAAACCCTGGCTCTGCAAGGAAATAGCTCACCGACCTCTTCGTTTGCATAGTGAGAAATCCTTTGAAGGTTCCTTTACTCTTTTTCCCTTTGATTAAGGCCCAGATCTAACACTCAGCCTACCAAGGTCTATTTGTGAGAGCAGCTGACCTCTCTATCTTGAGAAAAATTTCAGAAGTGGGTTCTTGGAAAGTGCCCTGGTAAGGTAAGTCATGACGAAAGACAGCTAAAAAAAAATAGCATTAGATTTTCTTAAATTAATCTCTGACAGTCTCAGAAAAGACCGGGTAGGAAATGGTGAACAGCAACAGTTATAAAACACCTGTAACTCACTCCTTTCTCTTCCCAGGTTTCTGTTGGACTTCTATTTATTTAGTTAGATATTCCAAAAAAGCAACCTTTTATTTGTGATTCAATCTCCTGTCTAACATGTAAAATCCCGAACTGGTACTGGCTGCACGTGGTCCTGCCCTCCCATTCCACAGCTCTTGTACACAACAGATTGCACACAACCTCTGACTCCATGTCACACACCGAGAGCACTGAAGAATTAACAGAATCAATTGGACTGCGTTAATCACTGTCGTACTGGCAAAAGATTCTATCTTTCCACATTCTTGGTTTTATTTATTGGATATTTTTCTTGGCTAGTATTTATATCCACCACAGCTGGCAGACCTCAAACCTGTCGGAGCTCTGACTACACCTCAGACCTCTCCATGCAAGAAATCAATAAAACTGATTCATGAAAAACATCATTCATCAAACCTAGCTCTTGGATACAGGACTGCAGTTAATAAAATAATTTTGTTTTCTTATCCTTTAGCTAACTGCCTCTCATGTTTGGCACAGTGAATTAATTAATTATTTGCCACTACCCACCCTTTTCATATGTTTTAACCAGTAACAAGATATTCTGAAGGGGTCCATTCA
This sequence comes from Ibidorhyncha struthersii, assembly GCA_013398815.1. Taxonomy (NCBI): domain Eukaryota; kingdom Metazoa; phylum Chordata; class Aves; order Charadriiformes; family Charadriidae; genus Ibidorhyncha; species Ibidorhyncha struthersii. The sequence goes on from VZSZ01001805.1 coordinate 92,840, forward strand.
AATGTTTTGTTTATAATAAACAAGATGTTGTTATAAAAAAAAAATAGGACTTCATTCTGGCAAAGAGTAAGGCTATAATCAATATCTTCAAATATTTTTGGTGAACAATACAACATTAAGTAAAACAATCTGGTGCCAAGGAACAGTAGTGTGCATGCACAAAGGTGATAAAAACCTAAAATAATTTCACATTCAGTTAATTATATTAGTCTCTGACCATTAAAATATTAACATGATGACAATCAATCTTAAATCAATTACTACGTAACTGCTGAGTCAATAGGAGTGCAGTTAAATATTGATAAGTGTCCAAAAGCTCCATCAGGACATATTGACAACTTGAGAAATGAATGCAGGCCTGAGCAAAAGGAAAGCTTGACTTGCATTGCTTTGATGGAAAGCAGCACAAGGCTGAGTTTACATTCTTATTACTAGTTAGATGTAACGATCGATACAGGCTGCCTCTGCCCTGTCAGCATGGAGCAGTGAAGATGTCTAGGTGTTATTTCCAGTCTTCTCATCTTTACAACAACGTGGAGATGATGAGCTAACGTCCTGTGTAGCAGAGGGCAAAAGACTTAACAATTCAAAGATTAAAAAAATGCTATTTGTAAAGTGATATGGGGGAAAGAGTATTTACGTCCAGAAGGATCACTGATGTTTCTGCTCAGAACTGGTTGCAAAGGTAGTCACAGTAGCCTGTAGGAACACCCACTGGAGTGGCTATGCTTATAAATTATGAATTAAGAGTCCTTTTATTTTTATGGATATTAGCAAAATAGCTTCAAGGATTTACACCATCTTCACAATTACACAAAGTCAAGACACATTTTAATTATATCCAGCTTGGGTTTGTGATTCTGCTTATCAAAGGAGTCACCAGTTTTGTTCCATGAACATGGATACTGGTCACCCATATCCTATTCTCCAACTTATGAAAACTCTCTTTGTTTCTACAGTACTGAGCTATTTGTGTTCCTGTTTGCTTACTGAAGTCATTCTGTCGAAATGAATACCCTTTACTATTCCTTTTGTACCCATGAGTGGATGAATAATTGGTGCCTAGATAGTAATATTCTTTGAATGATACATGCTCAGTTTTATCTGTAGCCAGCAGCAAAATATACAGGAACAGAGAACAGAACTATCTGTTGTTGGATTTGGGTCAGATAAGATAAATTATTATAGTAAGCTTCAGGTAGCACTACCTGTTAAGGTTATGTCAGGAGTGTCATTATAACTTTCTGTTTCTGTCATGCATATAACTTTTTGAAACATTCTCCTTCTCTAGTGATATCTTCCTGCCTTGTGTCAGCCCAGGGGTAAATGGTTTTTAGCAAGTTTCTGCTAAAACTGTTCAGCCATTTCACTTTACCAAAAGATTAAGTTTCACCTCCCTGTTAACCCTGTTAATAAACGTTAAGGCACAGTTTTGTTCTTGCAGCAGCTGCTGAATGAACATTTCAGGCTAACTCTCATGGCTGGTTCTGTGCTTGCCCTTTCATTGCTGGCACTCAGACACAAAACATGTGAGCACCATTTTCCTCCACCTGGTGAAGCCAGTAACAGACAATCACTTCAAGGGCTCAGTCTTGAGCACAGGACACGAGAAGCTGGGAAGCTGCTCTGCAGAGCTCGGTTCAGGAGTTTCTGACAAGGTCTCCTGCAGCTCTGCAAACATACCCATTCTTTCCCTGGTGCAAGTTTTAAACCCTGCTGCTGGAAAATTAGAGTCCTGACAAGCCCTGAGAATCTTGTGAACTGAGCAGTAGCCTTTCCAAAGCCCCATGCCTCCAGCTCTCACCAACTCATTGTGACTACTCAAGACAAACAACATCATCGGGGCTCCAATTTTCCTTTTGTCTCAGGAGCCTCAAACACTCCTATTTGTCTCAGGAGCACACAACTTCTCATGGCTTTCATTGGTACCATATTGTTCAGCAAATAAAAAGATGAATGTCCCCCAGCAACAGTGGCCTTTCAGCTCCCTGAGGCTTAGATGACCTTTGACAAGATGTGCAAGGAAGGAAAAAACAATTTAACTGAGAACAGGATGGTGCAGAAAATTAAATCCGAGTATGTTGCTGCTCATTGATAAGCAAAATATGTCTTAATTTATAGCCTGTTTATATTGTTGAATTTGCCCCTGATAGGGGAAAAAATAAATGCTTTTACAGTTCAGTTTTATTTCCATCACTTATTTCTTCTGGAAGCTTCAACAATGAGAAAGTCCAGTTTTGCCTGGATGGTTGATAATTCTGGGAGGGGAAAAACTGACATCCTCAACAGGAGAAAGAACTAACTGATAAACAGACTGAGGCCAAGACATAGCACACCCTTGTAAAGATATGAGATATTTTTTGGCTACTGTTAAATTTATGTGGCTACTCAACTGCAACACAAACTGCAAAGTGGCAACCTAAAATTCAAGAATACAAACTGTATTCATGCAGACAGTATGCTACAGCTCTAACAAGCATAGCAAGCAAACTTTCATGACCATGGACTATCGCTTTGTTTTATCTGTGCAGAGTGGGGAAAGTCATACATCTGTACAACTAAGACTGCAGTATCTTATTTAGATTCAGAATACGAATGGGATTTTTTCCTATCTGGAGCAGGCTATCTTCAATCATTGCCATCGATGAAAAAGTCAGTCTAATGGGGAAGAACATTACTATTTCTAACATGTAGAAATTTTTTAAAATGTCAAGGACTTTTAATAACTCTATTAAAAAACTTAACCTGTGTCAGACTACAGACTGTTTTTAGAAACTGTTTGGGCATCAACATGTTACACGATAGTTTATTATGCTTTAAGAACCATTTAAAATACTCCAAAGAAACAATAAATTATAGATTAATGCCTCTGCTAATGAGATCCCTATTTAAATTAAGAAAAAAAGGCCCTTCAGTATCTGAAACGGATAGGAATTCAATAATCCCCCATTTTTCCACTTTTCTGTCTATAATAATAAAATGTGCACTTCTAAAAGAGTAAAGTCTAAGTGTGCTGTCCTTATTCAGGTAATACAGTAAGCAGTAGTTAGGACAGCTTGTATCTGTAAAATCAGATTGAATTCAGCCTCCAAAAGAGATACACGTGATATTTACAGATTAAAAGAAAGGTCTTAGTGATTTATAGAAGTTCACAAACCATAAATCCCAAGGGTGAGATGGGGAGCAGGGATGCCCCATTCCCCATTGCAGTCTTTGTGGGCTCGAGGGAGGTTCCCAGACTGCTGGGCCTGATGGGGGCACACTGGATACACTGGGACAAAAGGTCTGCACGCAATCAGGTCTCTCGCACTTCTGCATTTTCCCAACTGGCTTCCTCCAACCACAACCACAGTGCAAGCCCACACTGAATCAGTATGAAGACTCCAGCTGACATGAAGTTCCTAAAATCAGGTGCCGAGGTCAACCACCATAGCATACTGTTTCTCTTAAAGACCACGGAAAGATCATGAAATGTCTGATGCATACCACTTCAAAAGAGGGCTCTAGAATTAAATTGAAATGCACACTGATGCCACTTAATGTGTTTCTAAACAGAGAGGAGTAAAGATACCTCACATTTTTTAATAACATCACGTAACAAATTACAAACTGATAATACTGAAGCACCCATGAAACAAAATATGATATCAAAACAACATCCACTTTTATGCCTCTCATAAAATAATTTTGACATAGAATTTTCTGTGTTGGTCTCAAACAAAAAGTGTGAAATATCCCTCAGCCATTTCTATTTCCCAGTTTACACTTTGACTAGGAAGGCTATGGATGAGCATCTCAAAGTTGGCCGATACTCTCAAAAATCTCCGAGTATGTTTGTTTTGTTTTTTTTTTTTTTTTTTTAAATATGTAAGACATATATCTATCCTCATTTGGAAAAACAAAAAATTACAGTTCTGAGTTTCTGACGTTATTTAAATAGCAAACTGATTAACTCTGAGGAGACCACTGGTTATTTCAGCCAGAACACTTAATGTTTATTTAAATGAAAAACTTGAGAGCCAAAAAAAGGAGACATGAAACTCTGGAGTCTGAAAATACCTAACCACCAAATAGATCACCTTCAAATCTGACTTTGTCTCTCGCTCTTCCTTAACATAAACTTCACTGTTGAACAAAAAAGCGGGTTTTAAAATGTAAGTTTTAATACATTCTTACTATTAAAATATGCCATATGTAATGTGGGTTATGCAGCTTATCCACATTACACTTAGAACAACCTAACCTTCCAAAATATTCTGATTTTTGAGTGTCTGATATTACAGTGCTAGCGCTGCATTAATGTAGCATTTTGAAGCTCAGACTGTTTGTATTTATTATTAAATTTCTAGAAGTGGGTCTGTACTCCTTTAGAAGTGTGAAGAAGTATTCTATATATACCCCAATAATTCTGCTAGGCCTTTGCTTTTCAAAGACTGACTGCAAAGCCAAAAGAGGCATGATGCTCCTCTTTACAAGCATGACAGGGAATCTGTTCAATATTTATGACCTTCAGATGTAAAAATGTTCTTTATCAGCCCCTGTTTTGCATTCTATTCAGCTAAAGTCACACCACAGGTCAGCTAAAAAGACTAACACTAGTGCAAGATAAATGAGCAGCTATCAGCATATGGGAAAGACTGTATCATAGCATTCTATGTGGATAAAGTCTAGGATTTGCTTTTACAGGAAAAGACAAATTCTTCTGAAAATTACTAATAAGGAATGAATTAATTTGTGCTTTGCACAAAATATCTGCTTTAGTAAGAAAGAGAGAGAGGATGAGCTTCAACTGCGTGATTTTAAGGACAATTACAGATGGGAGTTTCAATGTTGCATTCAAGAATAGAGCTTGAACCATGTGGCAGACGTAAGCTTTCTTTCCCTGGTGTCCCTATTTCACTAAGCCTTGGCATGCATACCTTCAAAATATGTCTGCATATTAGGTTTTTGACAAAAATACCAAGTCTGCTGTTGTCCCAGCTCCTCCACTGTAGGGTAGGATGCACGATGCAATGGGACGTGTGCTTCAGGGACTGGGTCAGCAGCACACCAGTGATGATGGCCTGTGGAAATGCCACATTTTTGCTGGCACGCTGCTAAATCCAAAGGAGAGCCGCCCTCCATGGGAACAATCTTTCTTTAATGAACTACACTGGTTTGAATCCCTAGCAGGTAAAATAAAAAGACCCACACCTATATGATCCAAGGTTTATTAAGATGCCTTCCAGTTGTTTTCTTCAATAGCATGCTAATTTTGCAGAAAGCAATAAGAGAGGTCCTACTGTTAATCAAGTAACAGTTTATTTTAAGAAATCTTTTCAAAATGGAAGTTTTTACCTACTTATTTTGTTTGAACTTGCCTTTACTATCTGCCTGGGAAGTAAACATGCACGAGCCTTGGGATCACTGGGTCCACTTGCCAGGAGTAGGAAAGCTGCCTTAATGCTATTCCAGCAGCAAACAGGCATCATAAAGTGGTTGGACACTTTAAAGTTCCCCTGCACAAGCACAGCATCAGACCCGTGCGTTTTCAGCAATATACCTAATCATATGAACATCCAGACAAATAAAGACTGTTACAAACAAAAGATGGAAATACTTTCCAGTCCTAAAGTGGGCAGGAGATGCTGGTCTCCTCAGGTTCTGCTCAGTGAGTTTAAAAACATGATCTTTCTATTTTCAGTTAATTCCCACAGAGTTAGGAGATAAATTACTGTGTGCATTAATTATACAGAAAGCTGGGGCTTCACAAGAAATACGTGCTTAAAACCAGTGCTGGGTTTGAGTGAATGCCACTGTCTTTTCCGCCACATAGACATTGTCTAATAGCACTCCTAAGGATTTCAGATCCATTCCTAGGTCTTTTTTTCAAATCACGGGTCAAGTGAGCGGAATGATTTTATGGTTTAAGAGCTGGCCACAGGGAAATCAATGCAGTCCCTTTTCAGCTGGGAACATTTGTCATAAGTTTTTGCTAAGAGTGAGCAGCTCCAGTGTACACGTGCAACTTTATACAGATAAAAGGAGGAGTGGACAGGAGGCTCAAAATACAGCACTATGCTAGAAAAGATTTTAAACCTTCCAGTAAACTCCTGTCTTAGCAAATCTCTCTGTTAATTGAAAACGAAAATTCAGATTATTACCTCATCATCCCTCTAGTAATTTTTTTTAAACAAGATAAATCTGTTCTAGTTCTCAGCATAAAATGGAGTATCTGTCATCTTTTTATTCACCACACATTTTCTCACAAGGCATATTCGATCATTTATTTCAAGCCCTAATCCTTTCAGGCTATAAAATTGATTCAAAATAGAGGTCAGTGTACAGGTATATTCTGACTTCACCTATGGAATGCTAATGCATTCAACTGCACAGAATTTTTCATGGTGGATTTTGGCTCGACTTTGAGCAAAGGCTAAACACAGCATTCCTGGCTAAGCTAATACTAGGCATCCACAGGTAAATCACAACAACAACGTGTAATTGAGGCTTAAACTGAGAAGCTTAAAGACAAGTTCACTTCAGGAGGTTTTTTAGTACTGACATAAATAGCAGTTGCTGTTTAAAATCTGGCACGGTACTATCAGCTTTGTATACGGAAGAGCCCTGAGCAAAAAAAGATTTCTAAAGGTGCCTTCTGGATATTTTCTCTAATAGCATTCTAATTATGCAGGAAGCATGCTGAAAATTGGTCCACTGAATGTCTTGGTGCACTCTATACTTTTCTCTCTGAAAGCATTGTATTTATTTCACTGAACTGTTTTCGGTATTGGTGGCAGAGAAATTTTCCACTAATGATCCCAGCAAGCCCTTCCCTAGGTACCCACTATGGAGATTAAGCTTTTCACCGAGGCAGCCTTCATTCGCATAGCTACAGGAGCCTGTACACCCTGCCCATGCCACTAGTGACGCATCACAGAGACGGTGACAGAATTCTAAATTTGGCATCTGGTTTGGATCTCAAGAGGCAACATACCACGTCCCTGCCTGAAACCTCCTGCTGGGAACCGACTGTTGCTCTCGCTTCATCCCCTTTTGCCCCTTTACAGACCAATAATCATCACCCTGGAACGCTACCTTGGGAACGTCCAAGATGTATATGCAGGTACATTAATCAGGTCATAAGTCAGCTACACTATTTTAGAAGCCACACTGCTGCTGTGAAGATCTGAAGCCATAGTGGAGGCAAGGCATGACAGAGGAGGTACTATCTAATAAAACAGTAACTGGTACAGTGACAGACAAGTCTTGTGTTTTAAATACACTGGCACAAACAGACACCCCAAAGAATCCACCCCCACCACCATGCTCTAGATTAGGTGTTACTAAGAGAGCTTATTCCTTCCTGCAAGCTTCCCCCATGGTACCTCAGGCATGGCCGAGACCCCTGAACCAGAGAACTGGAGTGAAATCTGAGCGAACGGATTACGAAACCCACAAAACCAGCCAACTCCTTCTGTGTTCTAAGAGTCACTGGTGTGCTGAAGGTAAGCTGCAGTGCTGTTGCTCTGAGTACTATCACTTGCCAGCATGAGAAAAGAGACTCAAAATACACACTGTTTTCTTATCATGCTGACCACTATGTGACATCTGGGCTACAGTATAATAAAGACAAAAAGGAAAAGCACCTTTTGAATCATTGTTTAGGGATGACAGCTGAACACATCTACTTTATATTAGCTTTGTTAATTTGCTTTTGATAAGTTTGAGGCAGTATCAAGATGTAGGTTATCTATGGCTAACCACTTCCCACCGTTAAACCAGTTTGGTTGCAAATTAGACTACACTTATCCTATCTTGTATCATGCTAGTGCTTTCCTACAACTTAGTAAGTTACCTGATGCTTATAATGCTCTTATTTAATATTTTGATCTGATATCTTTTTTGACATGCAGGTCAGATGACTAGTGTATAACTCCACAAAACATTAGTTCCCTCATTTTAAATACAGATGTTAGATCTACTCTTCTCTACTTTGTCTCTTTTGTCCCTCAAGACTGCCTCAGCTTGAGAGACCTGCAGCAAGTTTTCTTTTCTTTCTTGACCTTAATACCGCCGATTTCCCTAAAATTTTCTGGCAATCTATTCTTTCCTTACCTTTGGGATATCCTCCTAAACCTTTTTGTTAGTTTTAATGTTATTAAACATCTAGACGCATTAAAGCATTCAGCAAGTCAGCAGCAAAAGAGCATTAAACATTCGATATTTTCTGTATCATCCATTATTTGCTGCCTGTTAAGTAATAGATGTGTATTTCCCCAAGTCTTTCCCCTACTTCTAGTGAAATTGTTCACTTTGATTCATGGGCGGTATATTATAGCTGAGCACATTTAGACAAAAGCAAGCCAGGAAGAGCTGTACTTTAATCTTCGAAACTTTGCTTGATTTGCAAGCGTTAAAGATTACCTAACGCATTTTTACATTAAGAACAGACTAAAGAGCGTAGACTAAAATGTAAAAGTCCAACTGCCCGATACTAAAACATCAGAACCAAGGACTCAAATCTTTTAACTGAGCAGTCATTTCAATGAAGTTGTGTGCAGTTGTGTAAACATAAGGTTTTTACTTTAATTTACCCCATACTTTTGTAGTTTATGACTTTTCCCTGGGGACGTCATTTTGCTGTACCTGGGCTTCGTATAGTAGTAAGCATGTAATGCATTTACCAGCTTTGTGTTGCTTTTCCCCTTCTTTAATCAATGACCCACAGTGTTACACAAACAAAGAAAATTTTGTGTGTAACACTGACAGAAAAACTTTTCATCAGACCAGGTGACAGTAGCCAGAACAAGGACATTTGACACTAATGATGAAGACCTTAACAACAGTAAAGCCAAACTGTTTACTTTTACTTTTACCTGCTTGCAATTACATTTAGTGTGTTAATTATGTAAACATACACCAACTTATTGTCTTTTTGAAAAAAAAAAAAAAAGAAAAAAAAGAGCTCAAAAATACAACTGGATTTTGTTACGTTAGTATGCTTGGGTTTGATTTTTTCATCATGCACTCATTCTTGAACAGTAATTTCTACCTGGATATATTACCTTTCCACAAAGCAGGGTAATGACATAATGAATTAATCCTGATTTTCAACTAAGGTAGAAACCACGTGCATCATTGCTAGTAGGTAGGAACAGCAACTGAAAAAAGGGAGGTGTTTTTGAAAGATACGCTTATTACACCTAGTTTATGTATTTCTGTATGACAGTACTGACCTGGAGAAAAGAAGAAAAAAATCTAACTTAAACATACAGTGTAGATTAGTCACAGTTCTTCTTGTAAACATAAATATGTACACACACGAAGATAGATATTTATATAGCTGGAATTAGCTATCATTGCTTCCACTTTCAGTAGTACCCCTCCATTAGGGATTAAGCTGGGATAAAGAAAAAGAGAACTTGGTTCCAGATTGCTAAAATGCATAGGACAGAAATTATTGCCAGCAGTGCTTACTGCTATTTTAAACAGTAATCTAATAGGATAGGAAACAGAAGGAGTTACAGTGCTATGCTTGACTGTTTCCTTTTATAGGCCAACTGCTTTGTAATCAATATTTAGGCAAGATAGAAAATTCCCTTTGCCTTTCAGCTTATTTCGATCTCATTGGACTGGTTGTACGACACCACCATTCTAATACAAAGAGAGACGTCATCTGGACCACATATGCAGAGTACACTTGTCAGTGTTTATGATTGCACAAGTCAAGCTGCTTTCAAGTCACATTCAGAAACATTGAAAACGTGCGTCTTTTGATAGTCTGCCAGTAGCATATAGATATATAACCAGTATGGCTACAGCATGTCATAAAATTTTATTTCCTGCAGATTTGTCTGCCACAGAACATTTACTTGCTGTCAAAAAGGTAAAAAATATGCTAACAGCTCTGGGTTTCCTCTACACGCACTGAAATTTCTGAAACCATCCCTACAGCTACGAATGTTGCAAGAAGGGAAAAATAGATGTACTCTAATTTTGAGGTGTGGGGAAAATTTATCTTTAGAAATTGATTATTTTCACATTGTTGTCTAGGGAACAGCAACTTCTGGAGATTTGATTTAATTTGGGCCTCCTCTGTGAGGCTGCAGCTTAGGCACAAGCCCACTGCATGGCTCTGCACATCTCCTTTTTACTGGAAAGAGTCTTTGTGGGAGCAACATTTATGTGGTTTATTAGATCTGTGTATTGTTTCACTCGAGCCCGTTTCAGCAGAGATGAGTACAGAGCAGGGCCACTGCCAGCTCAGTTGTTTCATGGTTGCCAAATGTACAGGGGCTAAAAAAGTCTCTCTGGTGCTATCTAATGGAGTAAGCGGGTTTGTGCCTCTGTTGCAAGGATCTTAGTACAACACTAAGAGCACTTAGTACAACTCAGCAAGAAACAACCTGAGCAGTGGCTTCAGTTGCCAAGTGGTAAAATTAATTAGAGACCAAGCCTGTGCCACCACCACTAATTTTGACAGGGAAACAGCACTTAAAGTTGTGTAGCTTCAGTAAAGCTGTCCTGTATCATCAAGTGATCTGAAGATTTTTTATGGTAAATTTTTTAATAACAGAATCCCTCCTACTGTAACATAAAAAAACCCAGGTATGATCCCATATCATTGTGGACAGGTGCAGGTCTGTTGATTTTACTGCTTTTACTCAGATGATGCAACAGTGTAAATAGCATAACCCCCCCTCAGCGGTCATGCTGAAGTGTAGGGAAGCTGCAGAGCTCAGATCCACCCAGTGGCTGGGGCTCAGCTCTTCCCAGCAAGTGCTGCTGCCCTGAGGTCGAAGACAGAATAACTCGTATTTTATACTCAACCTTCAGGAAGCAAAATTCAGGTCCACAACTCCTGTGCCAGGAAGATGTTCAGCCAGTCCTTTTCTGTTTAGGGATAGGATGTCGGGGGACTCTCCCGGCGCTGAAGGATTCCCTGTTCCCCAAGACAGCCTCAGAAGAGCTCCCTGGTGCAACACGAGCCCTTCACTCGCCCCGACAGCCCATCGGCCCCTGTGTGGCCAGCAGGGCAGCAGCCAGCAGAGCCCAAGCTTGGTAGCCACCCACACAATGCCCTTACGCAGCCCAAGCCTACCACTAACTCCAGCCCCAGCACCAGGCAGGCAAAGTCGCTCTTTCCTGACTCCAGGAGCTATCACGCATGTGCTAGACCAAAGCCTTCCAAAAGTTCACCACCGTCACTGTGGATATTAGAGCACAGACCATAATCACCCCCTGAGCACAACAACTACCCACCAGAGATGATGTGACAGCTCTGACATACCAGCAATACCTGGGGGTATTTTTTGGCTCTGTCAGGGATTTTTTGAACAACTCTAGCCATATCATAATCCTCTTGTTGCTGGAGTTTTAATGATAACAGCTTTCTTCCACTGTTTAGGTAGTATAAAATTCTTGGGGAAGGAACACCTCACATGATCGGTCTCTAATTAAATTCTCCTTCTGTCCAACAATACACAGTAAATAAGGCCTGAGAGGAAAAGGTTTTCCATCCCTAGATGTTTGCATGTTCAGAGATGAAACCCCCAATTCCAAAAAGCCTGAGCAGACAAAAATCTCAAAAATAATTTCTAACCAAAAGTTTAAGTTTAAACTTAAACCTCTTGGTACATTCCATTTAGGAAATATCCAAATTATATATTTTTATCAATCAGAAATAATTTCTTAAAACAGTCTTTCTGAAGAAAAATCATTAGTTTTAGTGAACTCACAGTTTCTACCAATTTTTTTCTGGAAAATTCCCAAGCAATTTTAATCAAGTAATGGTAGTATCACTTCTGAACTCCATTTGTGTGCCTTTCCTTTCTCCAAAGTCCACAAATGCTCCCAAGATTATAGAAAGAACAAAAAGTCCATATTTAGCATTTGGAAAAGGAAGCACTTACTATGGAAACCAACGCACTCATGTGAGCGCACATGCAAACACCCCCCCCCGCTGTATCTGACCGTGCAGGGAACCAGTTTGTTATGAGCAACTGCATTTAAATAAAACCAACCAGCTAATAATTTTAAAATGAAAAATCAAGACTCTTTGAAATACGGACTGTCTCAAAAGACACACATTGGAAGCATTCTCACCGATACGAATTGAAATATTCGTATCTCAGTCCTATTGGTGCTTGGAGGGACTCTCTTCCACTTCAAAGCCTGCTCTGCTTCCCCCTGAGCAACTGTACACACCAACTGATGAGAGTGGCTGAGGGGTGGATTCAGGCTCACTTTGGCAAAAACGTGAAAATCAAGTTCTTTCAGATTTTCCACTAGAGCCACTGCCCCTTGGGCACATTTCCCCTCAAAAGCTGGGAAGGGATTTCCAAGGAGTTCTCACTGGCTGCAGGCTTCAAACTGGAGCAGAGCTTGGGCCATAGCCACTCGTTTGGGACTACTTTCTCAGCAACAAAGCTGAGCTTTGCGCTCAGAATAATGTTGGTGCAAACACAGCAGTGTTTTGAGCCTCGTGCATTTTTTGTTGCATTATTTTATGTGCATGAGCTCTAGATGTCTTCTGTTGATACCACACAATATTTATATTTGGCTTGGTGCTCTCCTCATTATGAAAGTACAATAATCCCTGCTAGAAAGCCTGGTTAAAACTCAGACCTTGGAAAGCTACATTTGAGCTGAAACCAATCTCTGTATCTGGGGGTTTGTATCTAGTCATAATATTTCTATTTTTATTGTCATTGTGTCTTTTTACAAATTCCTAAGTACACACAGAATAAATACATCCAATTCCCTGTAGAGTTTTTCAGTACAATAGACATTTATGACAAGTAAATCGCCAAGAAAACATTTACAATGCATATAATTTTCATGTTAAATCAGACCTTTAAAATAGAAGTAATTTTTTTTAGAGTTTCACAATTTTTACAGCAAAAGCTTGAGAAAAGAGTGTTTCCCTTCAGAGAAATAAAGCAATAAGATAATTGCAGGGCTGCTGCAAACCATTTGGCAAAAGCTGCTCGCCATCTTTGAGATTATCCCTATGGTAGGTTTTACTTTTTCTCATAAACCTTAAAGCAGCTATTAGATGAATAATAAAGAATGAGCCTGGAGAAATACCCATATTTGGCCACGAAGCCAAAAGAATATTAGTATGTAACTGTTTTACTCTCAGGACTTTATGGAAAGGCAGATTAACTGGAAAAGAAAATTATTAGATCCTGTTCTGTATGAATACAAGATGAGACTTAACCTGGACATCAACTAAGAACGGAAGACTTGTAGGGAATCAACCTATTTCTTTTTATGTGGCAACCTCTTATTTTTCTAGCTAGCAAGTTAGAAGTCCAAAGAAAAGAAAAATTCAAAGATAGGAATGGCAAAGTCATCTAGCTACATTGGTACTTTTGAAAGATTTCCTCTTGAGTTTTCATTCAACACAAGACCAGACGGTTAGAAATCTGGACAACCGCAGGCCACAGCATGCAGGCAGAAGTACATTCTGAATTATACAAGAATGGGAGTTGCACTTCATGAACCAAGAAATTAAAAATAAACAAATAGCTATTAGCACTGGAAAGTGTGGATTTCACACTTTCCAACAGCGTATAACATGTGTTGCTAACTCCAGGAATTTGTGAGATTATGCGATATACAATAACTGGCTGCTCTTTCCAGGCCAAAGCAGGGCAGCAAAATTGATTATGCAGAGAAGCCAGAAGTGCCCTCAGCACCAAACCAGCTTTTCAGCCACACTGCTGTAATATGGTCATCACAAATATTAAAATTTGTAGCAAATAAAGATACAAATGTTCAAGATTCCCGTTCTACAGAGTTCAAATGTTTCACTGACACACCCGAAGGCTGGAGGCAGAACTACAGATATCATGCATATTTGCGCATAGTGCTTTTTATTATGAGATGTAAATCTCACCACGCCTTTAATTTCAACTGCCAAACCAAGTGACATTTCTAAGTATGTCATTGAGCATACTTTGCTATGTAGTCTTTTTATAAAACATTGAAATTTCTGAAGTATTAGTCAATATTCAGTCCCCCCAGTTAAGAAAAAAGGTAGCTCCAAGTTAGTCTGTAGGGTAAATAAACTCCTAACTGAATTTGGCTTTCTATCCCAAGCAGCAGCTCTGATGTCATGAAGACTGAATATTGACTCTAATCTTCATTGTGGGTTACATGGAAAAAATGTAGTGACTTTTCAAAGACTTCGAGCTGCAGGCGGTTCAAAGAACCAGTTTACTACATTGAGTGTTGTGCGTTAATGAAGGGTCTCCTATGGAAACACTGAAAAGACATCTTTCTCCCTCCCCACACTCAATAGCCTGATCATAAATTTAACAAAAACTACAGTAAATCACATTTCTGACACGCCAATACAAGGATTTTTTTGGGGCTGTTTCAGACTGTAATTTGTCCAGCACTGCAGGATTTCTTTGAATTACTTTGTACCCATTTGAACCAATATATTTTAATCTCAGGATTTCACACAGCAATTATGTAGACTCTGTGGCTGTTGTCTCTTCTCCACCAATTTTATAAATCCAGTAAATTATATTAATCGGATTTGGGGTTTCAGTCTAAGCTTAAGACACTGTGTATGAAAATGAAACCAGAGCGTGTTGTAAAACGGGACATGGATTTACATGACACCTGGTACTAATCACAGATTATGACAAGCACGGGCTATTGCAAGCTACACTTACATTTCAGAGAGCTCTTGAAGGAAGCTTTTATTAAATAGCAATAATTTTCACTTATTCCTTTTAAAATAACGCGTGCAAAAAAACAATAGGAGGAAATAAACTAGTGGAATTTCTAGTGAAATCGTAAATCTCTAACCTTCTCTGTGATTGCATTCACAGCCCCACTAACCATTTCTAGTAGCTGCATTGACAAGAAAATTGTATGCTCTTGCACTGAGTAGGTAATACTAGACATGAGCAAAGGTACACCTCTGCTCATCTTGTCTTATGTGAAAAAGAAATTACTGTCAAAGTTTGTGAAGCTATTTAAAGCAAAAATGAAATTCTGCTGTAGGAGTCCTGTAATGACTGTGTTTGCATGGATAAATGACAATGTTTATACAGTGTACTAATATGTATGGCTTGACTCCTGTCCCTCTGGATCATCATAATAATGCAATGTTACTCTTCCTGAAGATGCCAGAAAATAATATTTTAAGGGAAGTCAACACAGCAAAGAGTGACTATCAGTCTAATCCAGAATTGTATTATATTCCAAAGAAAAGCAACAAAATATCATTATAATTCAATAAAATCTTATTTATGGAGTCTATACCTACACGCATGTTAAGATACTGGCTTTTAGATACTCTTGCATTCTAGGCTTAGAAGCATAAAGGCTTTACTGTCACACTATTATTTTATGCATCTGCATTGTTTATGTAATAAAGCAATATGTTTTAAGTGTCACGTTATCAGCAGCCTCATCATCTGCATCTGAGACTCAGATTCAGGTTGAACCTAATGCTGCTCAAGAGGAGATGAAATAGTGAGGACGCTTTCTCAAACAGCCTCACGGGCAGCAGAGACCTGAGTCAAAGCAGCATTCACCCTGTGACCCACAACACTCCTTGCTCCTGCTCATGTCTCAGCAAGTTTGGGAAGAAAACATCCAGGTATGGAGGGGAATTGCTGTCAAATAACCTTTCTCTGCAGTGCCCTCCCAGAAGGCTATATCCCTGAGAACGCATGCTGATTGTGTCCATGTTCCCAGAAGTTCCTGTATTGAAACCCAGATGTTCACAGAGCTTAATTTAGCTCAAAGAGGCATTTTCATTACATACTGGCTTTACCATACCAGATGAGGTTATATCATCAGCAAATATCCTACAAAGCCACTAGTGGGAAGCTTTCACCGATTTGAAAGAATACAAGGTATAGTTAAGAATGAAGCTAAATTAGCAACTTTGGCAGGCAAATTCATCTTATCAAGGTTCCAGAAAATGAGTAGGGTATACAAATACTCTGATAAAAATACCCGCAAGCGGAAAAGAGATTACAAATGAGACATGGACAAAAATGACACTAGGTTCCTTCAAAAAGCAGCAAGAACTAGTTCCATGCACTATCTTCAGAAAGATCATCAACAATTTTTAAATTTGTCTGAAGGTTTTCAACTATAAATGCAGACTTTCCTGCCTATAACAGTTGACCCAGATAACTCAAATTTCCTCTGGGATTTTCTACGAGGGCTAAACTATGCCTTATAGTTGTTTCTCAGGTTAGTAAGAGACCATTGCATCAGTAATAAAGGTGAAAAGGCCACAAAGCATGTGTTTTCAGACTTTTTGACAAAAATATTGAAAAACAGTAACAACAAACATAAAGTGAATGCAAACTGGCTTGTTATTTCTGTATATTATGTCTTATTATATTTGATGTAAGTACCAGTCATACTACTTGCATTCATTAGCCAAAAAAAAAAACCAAAACACCCCAACCCAAAAACCAACAACCAAACCAAACCAAACTAAAAAAAAACAGTAGAATTTTTTGTCCTATTTAGGATGTTTGTCTAATGCATCGGATAAGCCTTGGGTGGAAAAGAAAGCAAAACTACCCTTTTCCAATTATTATTCTTCCTTATGTGCCTCTGTAGGGCAAAGACCACTGTTTCCCATGACTATTGCCAAACTCTTAATGTAATAGAGATTTTAGAGCACATAAGCAAGAATTAAAACCTTAATCTTTTTTAAAATGTGAAATCTTTATTTTATTGACACTTCTTCCACTGATGGGCATGGCTTATTTTATGTTTTGAAATCTAGCTGGATTTCACACTACAAACCAATAATAAATTCATATCTGAATTTATAAATCTGCTTTGTTTAACGATCCCATTCCACTTTCAAAATTAGGAAAGGCCCATTTTTTATCCATATGCATGAATTTTTCCTTTAAGATAATCTTTTTTTCTTTGTCTTCCTTCCTTTTAATATAGATTTTAAGCTAGAAAAATTCTAAGAAATTAGATATTTGCAGAAGAAGATAAACTCTTTGCTATCCATCTTCCAATTAAGACTAAACTCATATTGTGACCTGTTTAGCCATTTATAATGTATCTCCCTTTATTATTTATTTATTTATTCAGTGGAAAACTGGAATTCAGGGCAGTAGCCACAGTATTTTCTTCTATCAAAAAACCCTGAGTCTCTCCCCTGGTTATTATTCTCTTCCTCACTTGTCTGCTGCTTCCTAATCTTTCTGTCCCTGTGCTTGGACTCACTTATAATAAACCATTTTAATTAAAGTTTTCCACCTCAGTATTAGGTCAAAAAGAAAGAGGCAAAAAGCAATGCAAGTTGGGTAAAAATGCACTCATTTCATTATATTACTGGAATCTATGTTCTATGCATCTGTGTTAAATCCATGTATCCTATGCCAACATTCAATTTGTCAATCCAAATCTCTTTTGTGGTTAGTTTTCTTTGTTGTGAAGAACAGCTTTGTCTTTTGTCCTACTTGATATATTTATTTTTTCACTATTGTGCACTGAAGTATTGAAAAAAAATGAGGTTTTGGGAGAAAACAGTTCTGAGTTATTTAGAATATTTCTCTTCTATTTGAAAGGTGCAATTTTATAACTGTACCTCCCAGCTGGCATAACTTCGGATCCACGTCACATTGGCTTCAGGCAATGGACTCATTTTACTTGTGCTGAGCAAAATTTTGGATTCCATGTATGTGGCACAACTCCATTACTTTTTAAAATGGTCTAAGAATCAGATGCTTGGAAAAAAAATATTTTTCTTGTGTTAGGCTACCATGATTATTAGAAAGCTTTTTTCCTTGTTTCATAAGCAAATATCTGTGACAACCCTTCATAAAGGTTTTCTTGTTTATATAATTAGATACCTCTTATATCCACATAAGAATCAATATACCATTTTGCCAGCCGTGGACAGGATGTAATTTCTAATAAAAATTGCTTTTTTAATGTCATGATATAGCTCTTTGACACTTGCCACAGTATGTGTGAATACCAAAAGAATAATAGAAATAGGTGGGCTTGAATGCCATAAACAACACTAATGGTAAAGGTGGTGTAAAAGTCTTTTTTGAAGCTTGTTAGAATGGCTTGTCTTTGCACAGATTGTATTTTCATTTGCTGATAATTATAGAGTGGATATGAGTTGTTCCCATCTTTCCCACAAGAGAGGGCTGAACTCAGAAGCATTCTCTGGTTTACAGGAGGATTGAGCTGACTACTTTATATTCCAGATAGCTCCACACATGATGCAGATATTCCTGTTCTCTTATTATGTTACATACAGATACAAAATCACTTCCTGCCACCCTTAGCTACAGTGGACCTTCCGAGATACTATGGTGGACAATAACAATTATCTGGGTTATCTGTAGTGGATCACAGAACAATCATGAACCAACACCATAAGGCTACTGTAAAAAATGTAAAAATCAGTTTAGAATATGTAAAAGGGAGCCTTGCTCTAGAGTTTTCTTCCACTGTTAGTTTTCCATAATTCTGCAGTTTTCTAGGAGATCTCAATCAGAAAAGCATGTACTTTCAGAATAATACACCTGTTTACGAGCAGCTTCACCTGCGTGGAAAGTGCAGGTTAATAGCAGAAATGCAGGCGGTTTGTAACAGATTTCAGGCATAACAAGGACCTCTTAACCTGTGCAGGCAGAGTAGTGACCATAATGTAGTTATACATAACCCACGAAAAATGGCTAGGTTACAAAAAATGTTATTGGCCAGTGGAGTAGACGGTATTAGCATACCCAGCTGTACTCTCTGCATGAAGATGGCATCCCTTTGCAGCCCAGTTGTTAAGGGCAGATGTGCTGTTAAGCACATTTCAATTAATCAACTCGATCTTCCAGTGAGACTAAGCAAGAAAGTTTTTCTGGCTTAACTTTTAGTAGAAAGAAGCATACTTCTGCACCAATGAGTATCAGTGAATAAGTGTGTATCTACCTAGGATACGATTCACTGTTAATAATCTGTGGAGAATATTGACACGTATTGAAATAATGCAATTACATTCAAAGGAATACATGTTTCCAAAACAGAACAACTACTGGAAGAAAAAATCTTGGATAGACAACTTTCCTTGACTGGGAAAAGATGCAAGTAGTTTACTGAAGAAAAATATTTACTAAAAAGACATGCAAGCATGTGCATAAGGCATTTGAATAGTCTGGAAAGATTATTAATAGGAATGAAAATAGCTTAGTTCAGGATTTCCACAAAGTGTCACAAAAACTTGGAACCAGGTTGTAAAACCAGAGTAAAACACAGATGAATAAATTCAGGAAATATGAAGCATGATGGCACATGGACAGATAGAGCGTGCTACCCACACTCTATTTTGCAGCTTTGGCACAGAAGAAACTGTACACTGTAGGAAGAACACTTCTCTTTGTAGAGGAAAGTGATAAAATTTAGCTTTGTACAAAACCATTAAGTCTTCCTGTGGAATTTAATGATCTACTTTGTCCAGTGTTTTCAACAACATAGATTTTGAAGACTACAAAGTAGCAAATTTACAGTTAAAAAAAAAAAATTAATCCTTTTTTTCCCGCCGCCTCTCCATGATAGACAAAAGGGCCCACTAGTTTCCTTGCTTTTTCAACCCAACTAGCAAAATCAGTGTAATAAAAATACTAGCCAGGAAGCAAAACCAGGCAGAATAAAGTAAGTACCATTTCATTTAGATGAGGAGTTGCAATCAGAGCTCAATTCTGGTGTCAAACATTACACATCAAATACTCACAGCAACTGTTTGCCAAAAATCATTTAATTCCTAAAGGTAGAAAAACAGTATAATAATATCCAAGAGTGGTGGTATTATTATTTTTTTTTTAAATTTACTAAGGGGACACAGCAAAGAAATAATCTGGACACCATACTAGCTGAAGTTCAGAAATCTGTGCCAAACCTATATGCATCTGATGTTGAAATAACAGGATAAAATATAGTAACAGCTTTAGTTTGCTTACTATCGGTGCTTCTCTATTTGGTACTGAAAGATCTCTAGGAGGAAGCTCTTGTATCCACAGGAGATCACAGACACACAATGTGACCTTGTAACATCTCCAGACCAATTTCCGCACCTGAACATTTTGAGTAGTATTAAATGAACATTTGAATGTTGTGTGCCCGTGAGCCAACACTCATCTCTTTTCAGGGTACTTCATCAACATCAACAAGTCTTTACTGGCCCAGGTAACACATCTGAACTCAAAATTATTCTCCCTGAAGGGCTCTTTACAATGAATTGCAAGGACTGTGTTTCCAAGGTTGCCGAATACCATAGCTCCAGGTAAAGCCAGTGCAAGTGCTCAACATAATTCTGAGAGAGAAAAAAAAAAATGCTCCAATTTCAGCCACCTTGAATGGAAGGGACTGGTAGTTCAATTGCTACACTTACAGAAGGAAACAGGATTATGATCTGCACCATCCCTGCTGGCTTCACTGTGGTGTTATGAATTTTTCCCCTAGCGTGTAGTTTTTGTCATACGCCTGGTCTCTAGCAGTGATCAGTATAGAACTGATAATAATTTAAAGGCTTTACGTAAAGGTTTAAATGCTTCTGAAATGGTGAGGTTCAACTGAATCTGAATGGAATGTGTTTAAAAGATTTTCACCTACAATAATCCTTTCATGGTGAAATAATGAGAGCAAAAAAGAGATGATGAGAGAAGACAGAAAGAAGCAGATGTTGAAAAGATGAACTGTCAATATTAAAGTATTCTTCCAGGGTAAAGCAGCTGATGGAGACAGCCTATTGCTGTGCCAACAACGGCTTGGCTCACAGCACTGTACTGTGAGAAAATCAGCTGATCTTTTTTCTTTGTGACATTATTTAAGGCCCCTCTCCGGCTTTGTATCTTATTTTGAAGGAATTCTTGATAAATCACAATCGAAAGCTTATTTCTGACAAAGCTTCCACAGGAGTTTGAGCCCAGGCATGCTCACAGGCCCCTCTGGCTACCCATCTGCATGTTAGCCAACAGAACACTTTTCAAAATCTGGCTTTGTGTTACCAGTTGTCAGTACAGATTGAATTCCTGAGGAAAAACTACTGGGAGAGAAATGTGCAGGCAGACATTCAGAAAGCCAGAGTTTTTTTTCATTATCTGGTTTCTTTACATTGCCCAAACATAGCAAAGCAGACAGTCTGTTCACAACAGGCAAGCAGAGGATGGTCCTAATGCTTGAAAACACTGTACTCTACAAAGCTGTTAGATCTGTCTCCCAGATGAGCAATGCCAGCACCTCGTGCAGCAAAGGAAAAAGAAAGAAGCTTCCGAAACAAAGCAAAGCAAAGAAACCTTTGGCATGGCAGCCAGATGCGAGTTCTGCTTTGATACTATAAAGTATATATAACGGTGGCATCAGTGTGATCTTTGCAACTCTGACTTTGTAATCTCTGCTTGTATATTCTGCCTGGAACAACAAAGCTTCTGTTTCAGACTTAGCTGGTTTCAGCTGCATTTGAACTATATTCTCAGCCTTAATATGAATAATACCACGGCTTCAGATTTTGCCCATATTCCTCTTAATCACAAGAACAAGACTGACATGTTAACTGCCATCTGCAGTACTGCACTGCTGTTTCATTTAAACAGCTACAAAAGTCGAATTTGTGACTTGTCAAATTAGTGACTACTAAATTAGTGCAGTATTTCTTAACCTTCACCCGATTCCCTCACACTTATTTTGGTAATGATAGTGCTCAATTTTATCTCTCATTTAATAAGGTGGAGTCTGTTCGTAGTCCTTCGGTGGGTCATTTGGCCTCATAAGACATTGGTAGCACTAAGATTTCACTGCCAACCTAATGTCAGAAAGAATGTTATATTGTACCATCTTACAGCATTACAGTCTAGTGAAACACATTCTGACGTGCAAATGCTTACTTTAAAAGGAGCTGGAGGTGGCCATCTGCAGTCACAGATATTTCCATATGTTTAGGATATGCAAGCGTCATGCATTGAAAAGAGTCCGGTATCATTGCCTTTCTACCACTTGGCATTACAAAAATTTTACATTTCCATGAATGATGACTGACTACAACAGTTCTGGCATTGACAGAAAATGCTGCTATTGTAAGATATGCAAAATATGGCTTCCAGCAGAGATCAGCGCAGCACGGTTCTCAAAAGCCTGGCCAGAAAGACTCTTTCCACTTATTCAACAGAACCTCTCCTTATTGAACACTGTGGTTTGAGCACACCAACTGTACAAACGCAGTCTTTACTAAGTCACAAAGACAATGCCATTTTGAAGGTACTTCAAGAGCTACATTTTCCTTTCTATGTTGTTGGGGTAAACCCACTGACTCCACCGAGGTCAGCAGGAGCATGCTGAGTGACTCGGAGCCTGAATGTTCACTGATTGGAGTTCTGCAAAAACACCAAATAAGTGGAAAACATAGCCTGCATCTTACAAATAGCTTATAGCCACAAGATAGATGCTGACAGTTGCGTAAATTTTCTTCAATGAATGACTACAGGCAATCCTACAGAAACAGCATCTTCCTGGCTTTCAACGATTTGGATAAATGGGAATAAATATACACAGTGCACAGGGAAATGGATCAAAGGTGCAGCCTGGTTTTGCTTCATTGAATTTAATAAGTATCAATTTAAAAATTAATTCCTGAAGAAATCCTTCTTTATGCTTTGTAACTTCAAGGTTCCTTAAAATTACGTCCCAGCTGATCACTGCCTTTTCTCCAGAAAACACCTCTGAGCCATTCATGTCATGAATGTCATGTCATGTTACTTGACCTCAGCAAAGAGGGATATTTGAGTGCTGTGTAGTTTATTGACTGAAAGAAGCAGATAAGAATCAATGATAAAAACTCTCTGATGGTAAATGAGTAAGAATTTGATCTGCTGCCCACTGAACTCAATGTCCTTTTTTACTGATTTCAAATGGACGTTGGCTTACACACATAAAACCCCCTGATCGTCAAAAGCAGGAGAGGCTTCATGGTCACAATTCGCCAATGGCATACAACTATGCTCCTCTCGAAAAACCCATGTGATTGATAAAATATACTGAGTGGAAAGGTGCTTTTCAATTTCCCTGGCCATCAATCAGCAGTGTTTATAAAAATAAATATTTGAATCAGTGGTGTTTGGTATCACACTCTACCAGCCCATACCTTTTACACTTTTCTTTCACTGCGGGTATTAATTTAGAGTTGTATTTTCAGCTTCAAGTCATCCATTCATGTGCAGGCTCAACATCGGTCAGTCACCATTTTTCTTCAATCTTTTACTGTACGCACCTTGAATGATTTGGATGACTGTATGTAGCTAATTCACATTTTTACCTTATGTATATCAGTTCTTCCTCCTTTTAAAAAGAGCTTCTTTGTTACACTACATTAAAATGGGATACGATATTCTGATAAACCATTACCAGTTCTTAGCAATTCAGCTATATAGAAATAGTTTTGTCATCTTTAGTATCCTTGATGTTGCAATTCAGTTTCTAAGGAGCATACGCACAAATAAAGATACCATACTTTCGCAGCATAACATACAGGGAATACATCTTCAATATATCAACTAAGAAGCCTCACAAATTGCCTACAAAATTTCCCATGTATCCCAGAGAGACAAACTCCTTCCTATCAGGATACGACATACTAAGCCCTCAGATAAGACTGCCTTTTTGAAGCAGAAATGCCTCTTTTACATTTGACTCCTCTCTCTTTCAGGTTTACATGCCCCTTGGAGGCAAGCTAGCAAATTACACAGGAAAATTTATGTGATAAGTCAGTCATTTCTTATGCAAATATTATGTTCTGCTTCAGGGTATACCCTTAAGCTGCATCAGATATTTACCTCAGTTTTTGAAAGTACTCCTTTTCCTGGAGCAAAACACTACGTCTTGTAGAAAGGAAATTATACTGACGTTTGTGATAAAACAATCTGCAGGCATTTTAAAAGGCATTATTGCTAGAATTGGTGAAGAATACGCAATAAGATTTTGCTGCCTAGCAATTGTTTACCCATTTACAATTCATATTGGGTCACTGAAAATCACAGAGATGAAGGAAACCAAGGAAGTTTGCTCCTCAGATTATATTAGGTCAACCTGTTATATATTATATCTACCTGTTGGCAATATGTTTAACTCTTTCTGACCCTATTCACATTTACTTTCCCACCAACAGCCTCTGATCTTCATGATGTAAACCAGTATGAATTAATTCACTGTCTCCTAATATTTCTTACTATAACTTGTATATTTTGTCCAACTAGCAATTGACACATTTTCTTCACTACACATGACAATTTGGGAAAAATATTAAAAATAATCTGTTTTTTTAAAAAAAAATTTCCTCACTATACTCATAATTAATGCTGAGATCTAAATGTTAGCTCTTCTGAAATTACAGTGATCTGATTTTGAGTTCCTGAAGTTAAATGTTATGTGCCGATTTCAGATACACAGCCTTACCAGTCTCGCCCACATCAAAGCATTAAAAAGGTCTCAAGGACACCATTCTGAAGGGTGTGAAAGAAAGCCCTAGCTATACAGGCTTCCCTTCCTGGAAAAATAACACCTTTGAATTGGGTGAGGGATACACAAGAAATATTTTTAGATGTTGGAGTTTCATTATGCGATTGCTCAGATGTAGCCATTACCATGACTGCAAATTCCAGTGATTTTTGGCTTCCAGGCAAAAACTCAAGGTTACTTTAACATAGCTTTCTCTGTATTTGATAATACCCATTTTCTGCTAAGGAAAAATTAGTTTAGAACTTCTCCTGCCTCACACTGCAATTATTTTTTTCATCAGTTAGAGCAGCTGCCAATTTACCACACTTTGTGACCTGTATTAGCTTGGTTTAGAAGCCAATCTAACAGTAATAAGCCTTTCTGAGCAGGAAGAGCCTCACTGTTCACTATTCGGGGGATGGAGAGAGACGATACCATCAACAGTCCTTATCAGATAACAAATGCAAACCCAGTTCTGACTCAATTCTATGAGAGCTATGAATGGATTAGTTCCCCCATAACATTTTACCTGAAAATTCTGTGAAATAAATAATGCATCGTGTTCGTGGAAAAAAAAAAAAATAGTTTCTAGTGCTCATCTGTGTTTTCATTATAGGTATTCCACATTTTAAGTATGTCATATTTGACAATACCACTGCCTCTAAATATATGACAGTGCTGAGGCCAATACAGTACCATCTGGAGATAACACAAAAGCAAATAAGCTGTAACTTACATATATAATTGTATTTACAAAACCAACCCCTACTAAATTTTTTAGAGAAGTCAAGAAAAGAGAAACATCTATTAAGAAACAAACTTACCCCTCTTTCTAAGCAATATTGTTGACATTATCTATAATAGAAATTAGATTTGACATTCCAGGAAACATCTGCAGACACATTGCTAGACAGCAAGTTAGAATTTTTATTTTCCTTAAGGTTCATCAGTAAAATACTGTGAATTTCTGGTTAAAAGGACTAGCCAAATGATATGTTCCTATATCAGCAGTAGTAGTAATCATTCAATTTTTACTAAAAAAGTCACAGCTCTGCATTTGTGAAAGCTAGGTAACTCCTCTTTATTTGGGAATTGACTTTGGGATAAATATCCCCCTGGGAACCAAGAACTCAACACTTCTGCTACAAGTGCAAAACACAGTTCTTTCATCTCTCTCTCTGCAGCACAAATAAATAGGTCTCACAGTTAAAAAATAACAACAGAAAGCCATACCAAAGGAAAATATTCCACTGCAAGTCTGAGGAGAAGATAAGGAAGCAAATAACCTGTGACAGATTTGGTTACTTAATGTACTATTGGGAGGTGCTCAGATTCTGAGGTAATAAATGCATTACAAAAATGCATATAGAATGGAATAGTCTAATTCACATGCAAAGCACTGTGCCCAAAGCATCAGGTGTTCCCTGGAGGGACATAATACAGTAGTGTTGAGAATAACTGACTAAAAGAAGAGAAAGCATTTAGAATAACCAACCACAAGTCAGAACAGTTGACACTTTGCATTGGAAGAGACTAAAGACAAGGAAGTAGAAAAGACAATGACCCTGGACAGCTGAGAGGACTAAAGTTCAGTCTGACCCAGAATATCCCACAGGAGTCAGGGTATGCCATAAGGTACAGTAAGATATAAGTGAAGGATATCAAGGAAACCAGTGGTAGAGAGTAAATATCCTACATTTTTTCAGGGTTATCAAAACAAGAACACAATTTTGGAGATTGTGAAGGGAACCTTATTTTTTCCAAGGAGAGAGGAGTTTCCAATTCTAGTTCTCTTCTATTCCTTTATTGGCCTACACAGATAGAGAAGAATACACTTATTAAAGGTCAAAAATATAGAAGCTATGCTTTACAACAGAGAAATTTTAAATAGAAAAGGCCTCGACAATGGCAGCTGGACTCAGATGCAAAGAAGGTCACCTTGTCAATGAGGTGAGATGAGAAAGGCCTATCACCACAGGGACACTGGTATCTAGGACCTAGTGTGTTTGCATTGGTCACACCTGCGAAATGTCCTCTCTGATTATACCTTCAAACAGGTGTAAAAGCAAGATTAAAAGGGCAGCTGAGGAAAACTGTATCCTTTCACCAGAACTTTAATAGAGATCCATCATTCCCATCAAGCCATGTTTCTCCTGAGAAAATTATGGTGCCAATATCTATCATAATATTTATGGAATACAAACAGAAGTAGCATAGGTTACAATTAGTTCAGCTTTTGCTATAAAAAGCTGCAAATTAAAACACATGGGGGCACCTCATTCAAATGTGGGAAATAGCACGGTTTAGGGGAATAGATCATGATATGTATTTCCAGGTCAGTCTTACTACAGAGAGTCACTCATGTAGTGTTTTCATATAAGGGATACATACCACTTTTGTGAAAGATTCAGATCCTTAAATTAAAAGAATACTACAGAAATAAAAGATCAGGAATCATAAGCTAAAGGCACAACATAAACCTTTTTTATTTTCAAGTATCTCAAAATTATAATGAGCTCAGATCCAGCACTTTCATTCTGTTGACTTTACAGCTAAGCTGAAGACCATTCTCATGATTCAGATCCTGACCATCACTGCAGGCCAGCTGTCCAGGTCCATGTCCTACTTTGAGTCCATCTCAAATACAGCTAGAAAGTGTGGACTAGTTTAGAAGATCTGCCAAAAAAAAACAATTCTTTTACGTACTGAAAATAAGAGAGATATTTACCAATGTATCAAATGGCTCAGGCTGTTACTGACTGGTTACCTGGGGTAACCATTTTTACAGTATATTTGTGTTGAGATTCAGACATGTTTACAACAAAACTGATTCTTCTTTATGTATGAAACATGCTGGGAATGGAGGATTCTGTTTATTGAAGACTGGAGTTATTTGTGGCAACTCTGAGTGTTGCAGATATGCCAGCAGAGATGCTTACTTTGTGTGATCATGTTTCAAGAACACATACATATGCCAAACTTCAGCTGTTTCTCTCAAGAGGGATACTCGAATGCGTGATTATACATTTTTCCTTAATAAAGAGCCTGTCCATATCATACAACAAAAGCAAAATAGCAGGCAAAAATGCTGATGTTGCTATCTAATAAGACAAATACATATTGGTTTTGCTACTAATTTCATTTTCAGCTTTTCTACGTGACAACTCTTTAGTAGTCAAATACAATTTAATAGGTATGATACATATTAGAACCCACCTTCATCCTTATTACTCCAGTTCACTCTGTATGCTGTTTCTAGTATGCACAGATCAGTATTCTCTGGAAGACAATGCCTTAGACAGCTCTTGCATAAATGCAGTGCGTATGGAATTACGCTAATCCAGAATAGAAAATTAATGTGCCTCTCGTATCTTTGGTAAAACTGATTTGAAAATTGGTAGCATCTTCCCTAAAAGTAAGATACGGCTTCTACTAGATAAGAACATGAGAATTACAAAAGCTATTTTTATTTTAAGTAGCTTTCACAAACATAAAAGCTA
This sequence comes from Ibidorhyncha struthersii, assembly GCA_013398815.1. Lineage (NCBI taxonomy): Eukaryota > Metazoa > Chordata > Aves > Charadriiformes > Charadriidae > Ibidorhyncha > Ibidorhyncha struthersii. Next base: position 120,823 of record VZSZ01001805.1, read on the forward strand.
AAGGTCTCAGTCTACAGATTCCTGTAGTTTGAAAAGTTCTGGGTTGATAAAAATGATGCTATGGAAAATATTACAGTCTCCTTGCTACAGAAGGTGCCACAGATGAAGAAAGCAGAGGATGCTTTTTCTCCTGAGCCAGCTTTGTGTGCATACAGGAAAAGGCAAGGCCAGTCCTGGCCTTAGAGCAACAATTAAGTGACCTAAGCTATACTGCTATAGCACCAGTACAGCAATGATATTATCTTTCCACACCCTTCCACCTGCCCTAAAGATTGCCCGTGGCTTCCTAGAAGTGGGCTATTTCTTCCATCTGAATGAGAACATTGTACCTCAAAACCTCCTACTGCAGAGGTATAATATTTGCAATTTGGAAGCTCTCAGTTTAGTTCATTGCTAAAATTGAATCAAATCTGATGTTTATGGAGAGTTTTTTATCCAGACAGATACTTTTACTTGGCAGAAAGTAGGAGTCTGACCTGAGTTACCTCTATATTATTCTTCAGACAGTGCCACGCAAGTTTGACAATGCAACAGTAGCTGCATAAATTTGCACCTACCAAATTTCAGGATGGATCTTTTTGCTCTAAATGTGTTTCAGTTTGTCAGTATAGTACCTGTAAGTGTCTAAAAAAAATTTAGACTGATGAGACCAAGCTGTACTTTTGTCAGAAACACTCCCACACGCACACAAACAACAGCATCTACTAACACCAGCTACTCAATTTTTGGAAGGCTGATCATTCAAAAGTGTCAATACGTGCAAGAGTTCTGTCAAAACTTATTGATATTTATTAAAGCCCCCATAAAATTCTGAATTTTCAAACAGAAAGAAAAAGAATTAGCTAAAGCACCTTTAACACGTTTCTATGGGACATTTCACAATCATCTCATTTTCATAAATGTAGTACAAGAAAGTCATTTGTGAGTAAAAAGAAATGCACATGTAAGATCAGGGATCATAAAGAATTAGAAAGCAACAAAAAGCTGGTGGAGGTGTACAACAAATAATAAAATAAATCCTTATACAAATGATTCAATGTAAAAAAAGGGGTCAATTCTCTTGGAAAATAATTTCTAATTCATAAAACTAGAACACTAAATCCTCTCTCTGTCAAAGGATTTATCACAATATTAATCACAAGACATTTACTGATGTTCAAATATTTATCTTTTCTTTGCTCATAAACAGCGGTGAGTGTCAATAAAGGACATTTCCTTTCAGGTAAAGAACGGGTTGTTAACTTCAAGTATTGCCAAGATATGATACCTTCAGTTACATTTGGATGTCTTTGCTTCAAGTGATTTATAAAAAATCACCATTTATCTGGTGAAAATTAAACTAATAGACAATATTAACTTTTACAGAATTGAAGATCATAAAGAACAGAAGCACTAGAGAAAAACCATACAGAAGAAAGGTACCTTTCTTTTTCCTCAGGGAAAGCCCATTATTTTTTGAACATAAAAATTTTTCAGCTCTTTCAAGCCAGAGATACAAAGTGATACAAGCCTTTCACACAGCTGGAATTTCAATATTACACCATTAGAACTAAAGAGATATTTTAATTACTGGCCTGAGTACAATCCTTTTCTGGCTCACACATAAAATGTTAAAAATCTCAGGATTCTTCCTAAATATGGTAGATATTAATTAGAATCCTTTATGTTATCATGTTAACTGATTTAGTCAAATAATTTAATGATGCCATATCATGCAGACAGTGAGCTACCTGGGCAGATACCCTTTACCATTTGTCTTTATAGTGATAAGCAAAATGAAGCTTAACTTTTTACTAGCAAATGTTTGTATTCTTTATTATTCAGTTAATTCTACATGCATTCCAGGTTATTTATAATCATTTTATGGCATGGTTAAGGGATTTTTTTTTCTTTTTCACAGGATGCTTTTTGTTTTCTGAGCTAGAACCACAGGCAGCTATACAAGTTGCTAATAGTTTTGAAGCTACAACTGTTTTCGTCTCTTCCTTAATGCTGTGACAGGGAGGAATTGCAATTACACCGGACTATCCTCAACATTATCTTCAAAGATAATCTGTCAGATATATATCCAATATGTTTTGGGAACAAAGCATAAAATACGTTATAACAATGATGAGACAAACACTTAAAAGAGGGTGCTTAAGGTGCCTGGATAAAAGGGAGAGTAAAGGCCACTAATACTCAGAAACACTTAGGTACACAGATGTCTCTCATGTTCCTTTCTTTCAAATGAACCTTTTTTATATGAACATTACTATTATTAGTATTTCCCTCTATATGGTAGAGATAATATACTCCTGCTTGCTAGAGCAGGAATATACTACAACTACCCCTCCTCCTACCTGATTTGGGCCTCATTATCAGTACTCACAATTTGAACAAGCCACATCACTGGATAGCTCAGCCTTCATGTCTCATTCCTGTTTGGTTTTTCTTCTAATGTCACCCAAAAAAGTAGGAAGTATGATGATTTCACTTTTTGTTATGTGGAAGCAAGTCCAGAAAAAAGTAGCTTGAGATTGACAATTAATTTATCTTAGAGCAGGCTATGCAATGCAATTATGCTGTCTTTCAGCCATGGCACACTTAATTAAGGCTTGCATGCATTGAACTACCCTAACCTAAAACCATAAAGCATTCATATGCTGTTAAAAGTCATTTTAGTTCTCTCTATATATCTATCAAAAACTTGGTATCATCGGTTGCCGATCAGTGCAGGGTTAGGATTACTATTTGCAAAGCTATTAACATCTGCTGTACTGCACCGCCACCATAGCTGAAATGATAATTTAAGAGAGTCAAACACGAAAGAAACAAACACTTTCTTGCAGAAAAAAAAAAAATAGTTACAAAAAACTGGTTTCTTCAAGGAGAAAAAAAAAGCTCTCAAGGTTACAGCTCTGAAGGTTGTTTTCCGCTGCCTCTGCTTTTCAAATGTGATAATGTCCTTTTATAAGCACCCCAGTAAGAGTTTACAACCTTCTCCCAGGGATTGTAAATCCACTGCTTTTCTCCTCTAAATTTTTAACAGATACCATTGTTTCCTCAAATTGCACACAAGGGGGTTGAAAGAATCACGATTATTCTCAAGTACATCAAATTCAGTTTCAAGGGCCTTTATGACACACAAAACTGTATCAAGGGATATTTAATAGGCACAACAGATTCAATCCTGAAAGGTGAGAGAGCACTGCACCAGCAGATAAGCAATGTTAACCATAACTACAATGGAAAGTAACTGAAACAAAGATGTGCTGCCCAAGGAGTCACTGCTTAATGCAACACCAAGTGATGCATTAATATTAATACAACATAAAATAGTTCTTTTTATTTAACCCTCCTTAGGTAAAACATTGACCTGAACTGAATGTCTTTGAGGAGCAGGAGAACAGAGATAGTGTCTGACAGGACACAACGTTCACTTGCTGATCCCTCTGCACAGACACTAGAATTGCAAAAACCATCCCATACAGTACAGAGGATGGGCTGGGTTTTGGGGTAAGAGAACCCCTTCTAGAGCAAATCAAAAGGTGGGAAATCCTTGTGACGCCTCCACAACAGAACATTAAACCTCATCACAGGAATCTATCAGAAGCTAATTTTTGGAAAAAAAAATCCAGCTAGTTAACCTGCTACTTAACATCTTGACTTTCCACTACAATTTAAAGAGTAAGCTAAAGCCTTATACTTGCTTTTGTTTAACCTGGTCAGAAGCATATCCTGTGACTGGATTTGAGTATTTCATACTGTCAAATATTACATGAGAACTAATACTCATATAGAAACACTGGAGTGTGAGGCCTTTCATGCATCATGGTCCTAGTTTTACACCTAAAAAAATGTACAGTAAGATTAATTTTTTTTCCATCACTAGAAAAGCATTTCCTTGCTGCACAGCAGAAGGCAGTAGAAAAGACCAGGCTTCACTTTGTCATTACACTGATAGCAAATATCAAGGAGATGTGCAAGGGGGCAGGAGTATTACGCCATATTTACTTAGGCAACCTGTTTCAGTAGTCCCATTGGGTGGATGCTATGGTGTTCACAGAAAGAAAGAATATTTAGTGCTAGTTTAATGAAAAGTTATAAACTCTGTCAGGTTAAGTAAAAAATAAAGTGGAAGCATAATATTGGCTCCTAGGAAATAACAAAAAAGCTTCACCACAAGACTGGGAAAGGACCTGCAAGCTCTGATTCAATCCCCTACAATGCTGATAAATGTAGTCTTTTCCTTAAATACATCAAATCCGTCTTTAAGCAGCGTACAGCGTTCAATCTCTCAGCTCCTGGTGGTGAAATTGTTCCTCAGAACTTCAGCTAGAAAAAGCCTTGTCATTTCCAGCCTAAACTTATTTACCTTCAGTTTAATATTTATTTGTTCATGTACCAACATTGACCCTTAACTTCAATAGTTCTTTTGACTTTCTGCAAGTTAATGTACCTGCAGAGAGCCTTAGCTAATTAGGATGGGCACACTGCCATGTTAGGGCACTGTACAGCTTCCAGGACTGAGCTGGTGAGGCTGCAAAGCTCTGCTGTGCTCTGTTGGCATCAGCTTTTTATGGAGCTATCACTCCATGTTGACTGTTGTTTCTGCAACCACTGCTAGATACCACAGGTCCTTTCTACTCTAGACTGAATTCAGTTTTCCAGCATTATACGCAGTATTTCAGGTAAGAACTTAACCATGCTTTGAACACCGATAGTTTCAGTTCCATACACCTACTCAAAACAGATTGTCTGACACACAATAAAGTCACAGTGGGTTTGTTCATGCTCTTGGCATGATCATGGTTCCCAGTTATCTGGGATGCACAAACATACATTCAGATAATCAACTCAACAAATGTTGAGAACCCCCAGTTTGTAGAACTGTTTGTTGTACAGTTGAAGAACTTGTGACTAAACCTTGAACGTGCATTAATAACTAGTGTCATTAAACTTACTTTTCTTTCTATAATTTAACTTAAAAATATTAATTCAATTTTTCCTGTGTAATATCCTAGTAAGCCTTCCAGCTTGATGTTTTTTTCTCCAGGCAATTTCATCACCATACTATTTTATTATTTCTTTGGACCATTCCAACACAGATCTTTAAGGAACTCCTCCAATTTCTTAAGTTCCCTGCCATATACCTCATCATCTTCTCTCCAAGCAGATCTTCAGTCACATTGTATTTCTCCCTCTGGTCCTCATTTTATTCCATCTACATGATTTCCCAGGTGATAGCATATCAAAAGTTTTACTGAAGTCCAGAAGTGTTTCTTTCAAGCTTTTGTTGCCAGAATACATTCCAAGCTGGCAAAAAAACCTTTGCTACAGAGAGGCTGCTTCTCAAAGAAAGAGAAGACATTGAAGATACGCTGTAAAGCACATACATACAACTTTGATTTTGCTTTCCATGGGAATTGAAATAGAAAGATGTTTCCTGTTCTTACATGCACATTATTTTTTATTCTTCATTACTCACAATTAAAGGTTAGACTGTGAGGAAATGAGATCTGCACTACCTTTGCACTACTGAACTGTTGCATAGGTATGTGTGCATGCAATAATAATGAAGGATCAAGAGGAAAAAAAGTGTTTTGTTTTGATTAAGGATCCTAGTAGAACAAGTCAAATAGTGCTATCGTTACAGCCACTTAATCCTAATGCTTCTTCCCAGAACTTTTTGCAGCTTCATTCCCATCTGGCTTCCTGCCACTTATATCTGTCCTATATTTCTGCTGGCATACTTGTTAATATAGAGAATACACGGGTGGCAAACCTAAGTTCAATTTGTTGAAACCTCAGTAAATATTTTGTCTCATATTTCTGACTGAAGAAATGAACAAAAAATTCTTAAAACAGTTCTGTCATCTTCCTGCTGGAGCATTTGTACAGTGACTAAATATATGTCCCTCTGTGTTTTAATTCCTCTAGAGAGACTGACAACTTTAAATAGTATGTGTATGTAAAAGCACTTTCTTTTACTATTCTGGAAAGCAAGATTAGTGATCCTTATACTAGTTATTTTTAACTATTCTAAATTAATAGTAATGGATGTTGTGGGTATTTAATACCTCTAAAAAATCTGCCTTATATTTACAGATATCATATTGTAAAATGAGGTTGACTATTTTGTCTTTCAAAAGAAAGCACAAAGCATTTGGAAGTAGAAGGCTTTTTAAAACTAACTAAGCGGTCTTTGTGTTCATGTTCCAAATGGTCAGCTTTCACTTGAGTGGTCAAATTGCATTACATGTTGTTATTTCCTTTGAAATACACAGATTTGTTTGGCAACATCACCCAGAACTACTAGTTATACAACTGTATACATACACCTGTCTTTCTCTATGTACACACACACACACCAGGCATGAATCTAACACCAGGATGATGAACAGCTGATTCTATGTCGTGTGCAAGAGGTAAGATGACACACAACCTCTGAACAGTGGCTGTTGTCCTGAGCTCCTGTGGAGTCTGACCATAACACATTTCCATTCTTATGGAAGGCCAGCAAATCTCTGTGTCTTTTATACAAAAGAAAGACGATTCTCACTGATCAGATTTAAAGCATTAGAAACTTCCAATAATTGGCTGAAGACCTCAAAGCTTGTCACTTGTTTACGGGGTGACAATGTGTCGGTTATGACGCAATATTGCCCGATGCAAGGAAACTTGGAATCTGTTTGGAAAGGACAGCAAAATTCAAAAGTGGGAATTCCAGAGTTCAGAAGTACAAGCAATGTATTAATACAAGCATTGTTTGCCCCACCTCAAACGTTCACTATCTATTTGTATCACGAAAAAGATTTTAGTTTTGCCACCTTCTTTTTTCTGATCAATAGAAAACAAAAAACGTAACTTAGTTACACAGGAAATCAGTAAACTATGAACAAATAAATATACTAAACCATTAATATTTCTAAACCCAGGATCTTAATTACATAAAATCAATCAGAGAGACTACAGAATTTTTATTATGACTGCTACTGTACCGCAACAGAGAACTCATTTCCAATTGGCTGAATAAAACAGTGAATTTAAACACTGCAAAAAGAAGTGTGACACTCCCATCCCCGTTTACAGCCTCTGAGACTACATAGGTGGGCATCTGCCGTGCTGCATCAACTTGGACTGGTAAGGCCTGTATTGTTTTTGAAATCAGACCACTGATTTTAGTGTTAACACTAAGGTTTAGGCATCAAATTCTGTCTACCTTGGTTTGAAACTATGGCAGAATCCTTTTTTCAGTCTGGTGGACTCTAACTCTGTGAGAAACTATTTCTCGTTCCTCTTCCTGTGCTCTCTAGTTCACAAACTCCTCTCTTTTTACTTGTGTTCACTTTTTTTTTTCCTTTAGGTCTCTTCTATTCCTTACTCACTTATTATTCAGTTGCTCATTCTCATTTTTTCTTCTCTTTTGTCTCTTCAGTTCCTTATCCACTTATTATTCAGTTGCTTATTTCAAAGCATTTTACAATCCATGCTAGTCTGCTCACATTTTCTCAGTCTTAAGCAGTCACATCGGGAAACCTTTTCTCCTCATGGCTTAAATTTATCAAAATACCTGCTTAGTTTTCAAGCGCTTGGCCTAGCAGCTCTTCTAATTTACATTCCAGCAATGAACAGAAACATTTGGATTTCTTACCCGGAGCGTGACTTGTGGCACTGTTTATAGAGTAGAAGAGCTGAGATGTTGAAGCCAAGGCTTCTAGCCCCTGTTTGTAAGAACACTGCCTGTCATTCAAAGCACTTGTCTACACTGTATAACATAACATTTTAATGATTGTATTGTTGTAAACTGTAATAGATTATTCTCTTATCCCCTCTTGTTGCCTGGGGATGGAAGTGGGATGGGAATCTCATTAGGATCTGGCAAGAGAGGCTCATTGCTGTTAACTCATCACCTGATATCCCTAGTTCCTAAATTGAGGCATCCTTTTTAGGGGACAGCCCAAAATACGTATTAGGTGTGATGTATCCAGTCCAAAAGAATACCTGCATACAGCTGACTGGCTGATCTGTAAGGAAAAACATGCCCCAAGTTTCCCAGATTAGCCTTGTGTTACCTGACAAACACACCCTTCAGCAGAGTGACACGCCAGGTACCCCCATGCATTTCAGTACAAAATGGGAGATGTCAGCGCAGCCAGAGAAATTAAGTGACATGATGCATTAAAGATGTACGGTAAAGCCAGCTCCATTTGTACCTATTACTCTGGGGTTTCCTTTGTATTTATTGGGTTTTCACTGGGGCAAAGTAACACGCATGGATATTCCAGGTATATCGGGCTACGCGATATGGCTCAGCACTGTGCAAAGAAACTAAGCTAGTATTATAAGTACAACTAATAAAAAATGGATGCAGTTCCACCCTTCTGGATAATTGTTAATATTCTATATTGCATAGGTTACACCTAATATCTCTATCATACAGACTTCTTACCTAATTCAGGACAGATCTCTCTATCTCCATGATGTTAATGTCACAGTGTATGCATATCCTCAAGTCTCTCTGAGGCTGGAAGAACCAGTCTACAGAATAACATTTAGCAGTAACCTATTTCACACGGGTAATGCATCAAAGGTTGAATTATTCAGCATTGATGTAAAGCTTTGAGGTCTTAAATAAGTCTTTCCATATGTCTGTATCCTGTCTGAGCCCAAGTACCACCATTGTAGACATTCAAAGTAAAGGACATAATTTTATAAGCATACTCAAATTGTCATTTTGTAAGCTATATAGCTTTCCATCTTTTAGAGAAAAGAGAGAAGTAATTTTCTGTGTGTATATACAGCGTTCTTTTTTAACCAAAAGTCATATGGTTTTACATGTTGTGGGTCAGAAGCCAGTCAACTAAAGATATGGTAGTTGGGATTATTTACTGTGAAGAACACACGTTACATAGTATGCCTTTTATACCTCACATTCTCGAAAAGGATGATTTACACAGGTGGCCTCTGAGCTGAAATACTTAGGTATTGGATGAAGGGGATATACTCAGCCAGATATTCTGAAAGCATAAACTAGCTAGCCATTCTTTCCAGGCTATTATTAGCTTTGCAGCCCTTTCTGTAGTAGCAGCCTGCTGCTTCATAACCAGCTGGTTATAATTTTCAAAGCTCTTCCAAATTCTTTCTGGAGTTTCTTTGGACCTCCCTCCGGAAAGATTCCATTTTCTTTGTCCCTTCTTTAAGGGACATCAAAAGATTAGATTGCGTCAGGTTTAAGAGCTAGCTTTATTCATCTCAGAAAAAAAGCAGAATTATCAAGTTACATCTGACCATTCCAGGCTTCTGAAAAACCTTTTTGAAAATGTTGTTAAAGACTATCTAACCCTGATCATGACTCTGTTCTATATTTAGCTTTAAGTGTATTTTGAAGGCACACAGAAATCTGGAATTAGGATAAGAAGTCTCCAAACCCAGAGAGATCAAACTGAGAGGCACTTCATTGTAGGGTAACTGGCAGCCCTGTGTTTTCTCTTTTAATTAGGGCAGGAAAAAATAAATTACTAGTTCAGCTAAAATGAATGTAACTCCAACAAAAAATCTAACAGATTATCTGTGGTAATGCTTATACAGTAACACCATAACATCTTTATGAAGAGGTTTCTATGCAACAGAATGAAAAGTTCCCAAGCATAGAACTGAATATTTTGTAAATCTGTGGCTGGATGTAAAGTATTTTAGCACAAATGAGTGGCAGCAGTGCAGCCAGGAGGCTGAACAATGGGATTTGAGAGCGCTGGGTTCTTGCTTTGCCATTTATCATACATAATGTTTCGTGTGCAACACTTATCTTCTCTGTTTAAAGTACAAGGCCCTAAGAGGAAGAACTTGTGATCAGTACTGTTATTGTCCACAGTCCAGTTCAAAGTGGAGAAACTCAGGATAATCTGGGTGCCAGAAGGCTTGCAGATGTGTAAGTGCTTCACCCAGGCTGTGTTCTCAACAGCAGCATGGCTATAAAACTCAAATACCTGAGCAAGCCTGTGGTAAAAATACTTCTCGGTATCTCTGCATGGTACTGTACCGCATCATGTAAACATCCTCATTATGTGCCATAATGAGTAGACAGTAGGTTCTGAACTTAGCCTGAGCCTCCAAATTACTGTTGCATAAATAATAGTTCTCTATTTCTTAAAGCCACCATGTACATCTTTGTTCTCATTTATACATGGAAAACAATGTTGCACAAAAGATGTTGACATAGGCTCATAGCAGGGTACATTGCTCATGGCACACATTCGAAGTTCAAAGACTTTAAAGTTACCTTAGGGTACAAATGGAGGTGAGAGAGAGAAAAAAAAAAAAACAGTAAAGGAAAACTCTCCCCAGTGGCGAGCAGGGAAGAGCAGTGATGAACTCCCTGGACAATACCTTCCTCAGGCTACTCTCTCCAAAGCAGAGAGTGCTGACAACGGACACGGCCATGCTTTCCCCCAGCACTGTACACTTTTCATCAGGATCCTCTCAAACTCCCTGTTGGTAGTTGCTCATTTATGATGTTTTTAGTGGGACTGGAGCATCCTTAATGTGCATGTTGACACAAATATTGCATGCTTAGTGCTTACTCAGCTTTTGTTTACAGGTAATACTGAACAGATATCCAAATGATTATTATTTTCTGTATTCTGCACTAAGTTTTGGTCTCTCTAAACAGAAGCTCACAAAATAAAGCTCTCTACTCTAAACAGAAGCTCACAAAATAATGAGTAAAAAACGTGGGGAACGAAGGGATGATTATCACAGGAGTGGCAATTGCTTCCTGTGAGAATCTGTCATAAAAGCAGTATTAGGGTTTGCGGGAGCAAAGCCACCAGAATAACAGCAAAAGAACAGCAGCATGAAATAAGAAAAAGGATCCTGCTGCAGAGGCCATGGAAAAATAATGCTGCTACAATAGCTTATTTCAAAGGTTGTAGTGCAGGGAGCAGAAAGCATGCTACAGATTGGGAAATTGAAGGGTCCTCAGTATGGCAAATGATATGACATCTAAGGCATCTTGGTGCACAAGAGGTTTGGCAGGAAAGTAGAGAAGTTAGATACAGTCTCTGCCACACTTACCAAGTCCCTTTTGCACAAGTGTTAAGTGGAATATTGGAAACTCTCATCTATTTAAAAACCCAGAGATAACCCAAATTGTATTTTTGCCACTAACACTTTCTTGTAATAACGTTACTTTTTTCAGTTAGACTTAGCTGTTCTTTGCCATCTTTATGTTCATCATTCTATCAAGCACTGCACTATGTTACTCGTACGTATTTAGGAGATGGTATTTTATATATCTATTTGCACAAAGTATGACCAAGGACAAGATTTCTCTGTTTCCAACGGCTTGTATCAGCCTTAAGGAGACAATAAAATTGCTTCATTTCATTTACTCAGAGAATTTATGTACACGTCCCTAAAATGTAGCAAGTACATAATGTGCCGATTTGCATCTAGATAATTTCATAAATGACTAGTGTTGATTTCTTGCATATTTAATATTATATTTACTTACACTTGGAATTATAACAGGAAAAATTGTTACACGTTACCACTTTTTTGGGTCATGAGAAAACCGTCCCTTAAATTGCGTTATTGGCTATGCAACATAAACACCTAATGCAGCGTTCTCACTTTAAATGTTCAGGTCTGTAAAGGGACATTTTTGCATTTCCACTTGTATAAAAATGTCATTGGTGGTTTATACTCCATGAGATCCCCTCAATGCAACAGGAGTTTTACTTGGGTATACCCTGTTAATGCTAACTGGCAGAATACACATAAATTCCCTGTGCATTAATAAGAAAATAAAACTCCACAAACCTTTTCTATTTGAAAATTCTAAGTGTGTACAGGTTTCAAAGCATGATTACGTGATCGTTTTTAAATAACCTGTATTTTACCTCCTCCAGGCTTCCCTGTTTCTAATTATAAAACATACTTTACATTTAAAACTATTGGTACACATACATCCTCTTTTATCCCAAATATTCTGTTCTTAGTTATCTCAATAAAGAGTCCTAAAAATAAATAATTTTAACTTGATTTTACAAAAAAAAGTTTTAAGCACAAAGCAGTTTCCATTTCAGAAAAGTTTTTATTTGTTACAGAAAGGGGGTTGACTTATAAATAGATTATCTGATACAAGTTCAAAATTAGAAAGACAGCAATACAAACCCATCCCAATTCCTCTGAATGTCATGAATTCAGCTTGCGAGTAAGGTCACAATCTGACCTCCACACTTGTATTCCGTTAGTAACTCCTCAAGTAAGTGTTATGCATTTAGAACTGAACTAATAGAAAACACTAATGAAGGGTGACGTCCCTCAAATTTCTCTTTAGCACTGTAATTCTGTCCAATATTGTCAATTAAAAACTCTACACTTCCTGTACTGATGGATGAACAGAAAAATACATCATAATTCTCAAATAAGAGTTTAAATTTTTATAATCTCTCTGACAGGACACCCAAATACAATCAATGAAGACAAGTATTCCCTTAATGATTTTCCCCAGCAATAATGACTGAACAAGAAAATGCTGCGCTCCAATTAAATGTGTGAGAACCCAGGATTATTAATAATTACACTTTGGCTCTGGCACTAGCTCCTTTTTTCACCTGGCGTTAAGACACCTTGGTGTCACTGCTCATCTCTTACTTGGGGGGAAAAAAGAGTTAATGCCAATCTTGGCTTGGTATACTGTAAAAATTAGCTGATGTCTGCTCAGAACCATCACAAATACAGGCAGCATTATCATCTTAGTATAGGAATATACATTACATTAATTTATCCAAACATATTAAAGAAAAGTTCTCAAAATTAAGTCAAAGTTATTTCTCCTACTATCTCAAATACCAGATAAACAAATTTTGTGATACAAAAGAGATGCAAATTATCAACTTCACATAGCCACCAATATGGATTAGTATAATACCAGATTATAACTGGTTACATCTACAATAGGGTTGCGATCCGCTGTTAGTGCAGGTTTTCTAGCATAAAGAACATTTTTAGCTCTCTGTTGTTGCTGACATAACTCCCTCCCTACCTCAGTGGTATCACACTTCAGTTAAGCGTGAGAACAATGTCATTGTACAACATCACAGAATCACAGAATCACAGAATAGTCAGGGTT
>VZSZ01001806.1:385-17331 GCA_013398815.1 Ibidorhyncha struthersii
TGGCATCCTGGGGTGCATCAAAAGGAGTGTGGCCAGCAGGTCGAGGGAAGTCATCCTCCCCCTCTACTCTGCCCTGGTGAGGCCGCATCTGGAGTACTGTGTCCAGTTCTGGGCTCCCCGGTTCAAGGACAGGGAACTGCTGGAGAGTTCAGCAAAGGGCTATGAAGATGATTAGGGGACTGGAGTATGTTTCTTACGAGGAAAGGCTGAGAGACTGGATCTTTTTAGTCTGGAGAAAAGAAGGCTGAGGGGGGATCTTATCAATGCTTATAAATACTTAAAGGGAGGGTGCCAGCAGGATGGAACCAGTCTTTTTTTTCTGATGCCCATTGATAGGACAAGAGGTAACGGGCACAAACTTGAACATAGGAAGTTCCATATAAACATGAAGAGGAACTTCTTTACTTTGAGGGTGGAAAAGCGCTGGAACAGGCCGTCCAGGGAGATGGTGGAGTCTCCTACTCTGGAAACATTCAAAACCCACCTGGATGCCATCCTGTGTAACGTGCCCTAGGTGAACCTGCTCTGGCAGGGGGGTTGGACTAGACAATCTCCAGAGGTCCCTTCCAACTCCATCATTCTGTGATTCTGTGATAATACAAAGAATGTATCCCCTTGTCCATCATACACTGCCAAGACAACTTTTGTTTTCTCACCAAAATTGTATTTCTTGCTAAGAAATATATGCACTTAAGAATCTATTGATCTATCATTAAAAAATGATCCCACTTACCCATTTTAACTGTGCTTTATTCACATGGCACTTAAGATGGTCATAAAATGCACCCAGTATTTGGCATACTGTTCACCTTATGCAAGCAACAAGTAGTCTAATCAATTGCATTGTTTCCAGTGAAGACATAATTTGGTCAATAACTGATAGCTGCGATGTCATTAGGGTTGTGTTGGAATTTTCTAGAGAGATCAAAATTTAAAAGTTATTTTTCTAATATAATTTTTATATATCTACTATAAATTAATGAGAGGTAATAGGCATTAATCACCTCCTATCTGCAGGTCTTACAAACTTTAATGAAATTAGTTGTTAATTCTAGGGTAAAGATAGATGACATAATAATCATTTTGATACAAAAGACTAAAATAAGACAAAATAGTCTCCAGACCTGGTAGGGAGAGGTAGTGCTCAAAAGACTTTCCACATGAGAGATGTAGCATAACAAAGACCAAAGCCAAGGGACACTTTACACACTTCTGCCCAAGATAAATGAAGCACATGCCAGATGGTTTGAGAAGCTATCAGAAGTGATGAAAGACGTTCCACCAAAAAAGCTATGAATAGCACTGGAAGAACAAAGAGAGGGCAAAATAGCACCACCTTGCATTTCACTTTTGCTTCACAAAGAATCTGGACAATATCAGCATTCCAGATACATGTGCTGTTTCCCTATTTGCCTTTAGACATCCACCCGAAGATGCTGTTTCTATCCCTCCAAGGGACCAGTATTTTTTGTGATTTGAATTGATTTATATGCTAATTACACTTAAGCCATCTATCAAACGTGGATTGTACATTGCCTCACTTGACTGATCCTTGGCTGCTCTAGGAACAGAGTAAGAACGGATTTTAGTCACTTTGGCTCAGACAGAAGAAAGCCAGGATAGTGAGGTCTGTCAAGGCAACAAAAGCCTCCGAGCAGTTGAACCCCCTGTACAATTTATGTAATTATTTATTTTGCCAAAGGAATTAAGAGTTTTGGGATACATCTGGACATGATTTCTCTAAGCGAGCATTGTTACCTCTGTTTGTACCAAGATTTTTCCCTGGAGACCAAACCAGAGTCATCCATCACTTACAAGACAGGCCACCAAAAATGTTTCTAATTTGGAGCATGCTGAGAGACAACTTATTTGGCTGGTTAAGGCAGCTTCTGCCTAAGACAAACAAACTAACAGGGATGCATGCAGTCATGATACACCTACATGCTACCAACTCCCAGGCCTTTCTGCTTCTGTGAAATGCTCCCACAAATGGGTTCTGAACAGTTATAATGAACAGTTTGGTGACTAACAGATCCCCAGTACAGGAACCAACATTCCTGCTTATGTATTTCTGCTGGACCTTCCCAGATGCATCCTTTGGAGAGCAGAGCTATGTGTTAGGCAGAGAAAACATTCACATTCCCATCTTAAGCTGCTAAATCTCACTTCCCTCCATAGAGACAGCCAAGATTTAAGATACAACTATCCATGTGCTTCTTGGTGAATGAAGACGATAGAATGAACTGGAATCAGAGCCAAAGGGTTATGGTTGTTCAGTCAGCACTAATTATAAAGCACCTACAACATGTGATTGCTATGTGCAGTAACCTGCCATGCAGGAAAAACAATTTCTTGAGCTCCATGTGAATGTAGCAGTGTGCGTATGGCATTGCAAGTCATTAAGTTCTTTGCTCAGAGGCTAAAAGGGAGCCTGGAAGATATTTTTATTCTCAGATGAATCTAAAATAGGGAGTGTTTTTTTGAAACCAACCCTTCCTCCCAAAGTTCAAGCAAGGTAAGCTGAGAGACCTAATTACATGTCTTACGTGATGCTGTGTAAACCGTGAAAAAAACGCTTCCACAGCTCTATAGCTGCAGGATTTTCATTTTTCTTGGAAGTAAGCGAGGACTTCAAGGTAGAGTAGTTATAGAAAAAGTTCCATCATAAACAGGAAAACAGCTGAAACTACTGTCTTGTACAGTGCACTCTCTATGTGCCACATAGTCTAGCACAACAGCAGTCGCTGGGAGGATCACACAGAATGGCAGTCTACAAGCAGGGTGCTGGACATATGTTCAGCAGGTCCCATCAAGACATGTTCAGAAACATGGAAATTTTAAATAATTTATTTCCTCAGTTTTTCCAGTGGAACAAATTTGAGAGATGTGAATCCGCAGAGGTAGTTTTATTTATTTAGTCTTTACCTCAAAGCTGTGATTGACAAATAAGTTATTTGCAAAACATTAGACTCAGCATATTAGTACCTCAGTAAAGCAAGCAGATCATCAAGTGCATATTCTGCTGCTACAATGATGTAAGTAGCTTGACTGAAAGAATCATACATTGCAGCTGTGAGGGCCAGTTATATTTATACTGGTCTCTTTAGCAGCAGCACTTTGTTCTGCATAAAAGCTGTACAGCAGCTGTCAAAAACCCAAGATGTTTATAAGCAAATTCCCATATACAAAGGTAAGTTTAATTTACCAGAAAGTGATGGTCCCATGGATTCTGAATTTCTGTAGAGACAGCTTCTTTTTCTTAAATGAAATATGCAGATGAATAACACAGAAGAATCCCGTATTTGTTATGGTACTTTTTTTACTATTTCCTTTTAATGTTCATTAGAGGAGCTATTTGTCTTCCAATTATTTTCTTACATAAAATGGGATTTTAGCATTTGGGTTGAACTGCCACTTTCAGTACCCTCGAAGTTGTGTAAAGACATTTAGGTCATACAAGATCACAGTATTGCTCCCAAGCTAGGAGCTTACTGACATAACTGGAACACTTCAGGCATTTGAGTAATTGTTTCAGGCTGCCTGCAGAATTGAGACTGACTTTGTAAAGTTCTTAGCATTTGCAGTCGAGAAGAAAAATCTTAAGAGGTAAAACCTTGTCTAGTTTGAGTTTGCCAGCCCCAGCAGCAGCATTTTGGTGTAGATGCATACAGCTTGCACCAGTCCAGTTCACTCTGCCTTTTTGTTACAGCAGTTCTGCAGCTACAGCTGTTTTCTGCTGTCTGACAGCTATGAAATAAATGGGTGCTCTATTTATAGGTAAACTTCCTGTGAACCATGAAAAGACATTCTTTCATTTCCCCTTGTGTTTTTGCCTGTTCAAAATCCCAAGAAAGCTATTTCACTTTTCAGTTGTTAATGCCATTTTTTAGCCCATTACATAGAAATTCATTAGCTGGAGATTTTTTTAAGTGATCACTGACATACTGCATAAGATTGTACCTGTTAGTTCAGAACACCTGCTATCCTGAAAATATCCCATAATCTTTCAAGAAGTATAACTTTTCTTTATTTTTGTCAGCATATCCCTTAGACTTATAAAACAGCATAGTACATTTAGCTTGTGAAGATGTACTGAAAACTGAAAAAGAATAAAAACAAGAAGAAGTTAGTAATTCTAAGGAAACTCTGTTCTGGATTTTCAGATTATTTTTTTTTTACATTACTTGTGCCGTTCTGTTTTCCCAGGTAATACAACCAACTTGCCTGGCTTAAATTTTGTCTCCATCTCCTTATCCCTCTACTGTTAGTTTTTTTGTTTTACCCCAATGAGAAGTGGCAGACTTTCAATTTCGGACATCTCAAGCATATATTTTCCTCCATGTAGAAACTGGTAGTATATTGATAGTATAAAGCCCCTGGCCAATTGTTATCAGCATTTTAGGAATAATTACAGCATGCAACACAAGCTTTATGACAGTCAAAGTTACCAAAGAACAAAAGACTCTGTTTTTTTCTTTGGCCAGACTGTGTTGATTGTGTTCATTTGTACACAGCTGTCTACATCTGAGCTACCTTTGCAGTGAACAAGGAGAGGTAGATGACCCACACCCTAAGGTTGCCCAAGCTACTTCATATGCCTCTTTCTAAAAAAGAGATGAGCCACAAGTTGGAATTGTCAATATTTCTATTTCACTAAAAAGTAAACCAAAACAAACTAGTTCAGAAATAATTCTTAAAGTTAGGAGAGATTGGTCCAAGCCTGGTGACTGTCAGAAATTTACATATTTGCATTCATTTTCCAAAACTATAAAGGCATTTTGATAGCTGATCTGAAATGTTTTGAAGGCTAAATTCAGGGAACACTAAGCATTCCCAGTTGCTATCAGTGGTAGGTCAGATAATGAATCTGCTCGATGTTTGGTTGAGATATTAACAGAAAAGTCTTTGAGATATTTTTTTGGGCAAACTTCTCCAGAATCACCAAAATCTTGAATTTCCAACTTGTCTTTGGAGTCCCAAGAAACTAGTAACAGTGTATGCCATATGTTCATACCAAATACAAATCCAGGATTCAATATCTTGAGCAGTTTTGCCAGGAGTTTGGGTTTTGAATGTTTAAGTCAAGACAAACCTTTTATGGGCCAAACTCATCTGGAGTTTAGGACATTAGAAGGACAACGTGTTAGCACAGATATTTATATATAACTCCCCAAACTTCAAAACAGTGGCAACATACCAGGCAGATTAGGGAATAACCTGGAATTCTGAAGACAAAAAAAAACCAAAAAGTGAGCCTCTTTTGCTGAAATTACCTGTTACAACAAGCAAGACACAGACAGTTGTAAGCAGTCTTCTAGAAGGAAAAGCAAAAATTCGCCATTCTTCTTACCCAAATATCATGCGAATTCTAGAAAAGCTGTATCCACAGAAGTTAGTAGCAGCAGTCAGTACCTTCAAGTACCATTGGAAAGAACTGAAAATTGCCATCAGGTCCTCAACACCCAGATACTTCTTTTAAAAATTGCTATCACATTTCCAAATTTAGAAGATTTTTTTCTACTTCTACTGATTTCCCAGTCATACAAAATATTAAAATTCTGGAAAGGGGGCTATAAGGTGAATTTGTTTTGTTTTGTTTTGTTTTTGCTTTGTTGTTTACTTCAAAAGACATTAAAATGCCTGTAAAACATTTTCTCTTTAGCCCCTACAATACCTTACTTGATAGATAATACCAATAAATGTTTATCAGAAGCTTATTTTACTCAAAATAAGTTTGCATACTGTGAAGGTCAAACAAGCCTAAAAATAGGAGGATTTGCATAAGCTAAATAGCACATGGTTCATTCTACTAACATAAGCAGACAACCTTCCCTCCCTCCCATTCCTCCAAATATCCAGACTCTTCAGGTTTTCAGGTACTAACATGGGCCCATATTAGTGCTGGCATATCACCTACTTTTAAGATATTGTTACTGATCTCTGCCTCCTTGCAGAATGGCACCTCTGCCAAATTGTGGTCTACAGAGGTTTGGACTCTGGTGGCAGTTTCAAATGCTCCCATTGCAGTCCCTCGTCTTCCTTCCCACTGCCTTTGCTTTTCACAGAACACCCCATATGTTGAATATTTCAGACACTTTTCTTTTATTTCCCTTATACAAGGCTATTATATTGTTCCAGTGAGCATGGTCTTGCCCTTACTTGTCTCCACGTGTCATTCTTGTTATAAAGGGTAGTTAAACTGCATCTTACTGAGTTTATTAAGCCCAAATTTAATGCCCAAATTTAATTTGATGGTTGTTCTACCAGTTATAGGTTTTATTGACCTACTTGCCTGATGTTTCTTTCCAGCCTTGGCTAAAATTCGTTTTTTTTTAGGGCTCCAAAGCCTGAAGAGATGGTCAGGGAGTCCTTTGATATCAAAGTAAGGATCTTTTCTTTCTTTGTTACACACATAAGTTTTTTTCACTGCTTCATTCTAGGGAATTGTTGATATCAGACCTTGACAGATGTTTTGTTTCCTTGGAAATAAACCTGAAACACTGATAAGTCTCAGGAGAGGAACTCCAATATGTTTGCTTGGAGTATGTTGAAACACTACTCTTATATTACTTTGCAAAAAAATGTTTCTTTGGCTGTAGCTCCGTTTCACCTTTCCCAGAGCCAAGAGCTCAGGACACCTCCCTGGTTTTCTACAGAGTTATTTTACAACTTTTCTCAGAAAACTTTTAATTTTGGTAAAGGTTTTATGGAAAAGATACTCTCATTAACTTAGTGTTAAGTAATTGTGTCTTTTCCCACAATTAGACTTTGTTGGCGTATTTCCTGCACTTTGCCTTGGTTTTGTGTCCTCTGTGTGAGATTACAAGGGGTTTTCCTTAACTTGAAAAATCTTATCTTTTGTTGATGGGAGTGACCTCACTATTTTTAGAGCATAATGCCAGACCCATCTTTTCACATGAGCTTTTCCTGAGTAACAAAGAATGACATCATGTCCCAGGGATACTTTTAAGAAAATAATCAGACCCTTAGTAACTAGATATCAAAGATTAAATCAAGACAGGGAAATCGAGGCCTTTTACAAGATCCATCTGGACAAGCAACTCTTGCTTATAAACATAGTGACTTTGATATGCCTAGCCAAGGAACTGATAGCAATGAAGCTACAGAAACTTAGGTTTCAGCAACCATGTCTACATCAGGCTCCCAGAGAGGATTATGGAGTTACTGGGACTGCTCTAGGCTACACACATCAAGGCCATGTTTAGACGACTGCAACCATACCCATTGATTACAGTGCAGCTGAAAGACCGTTCTCACCCACAGGGGCTCATGAAGGCCAGCAGCCAGAGGGGTGAGGGTCACACAGCCAGCACTGTTGCACCTCATCCATCCAGAGGATGCAGAAAACACACTACGCTTCTGCTGAGAGGCCTCCAAGAATATAACCTGGTCCTAACTTTCAAGACAAAGCATTTTTTACCAGAGTGATTCAACTGCATAAAACAGAAGCATAAACCATCTTTATGGAAGCCATAAGACCCCCTCAGGCATTTCAGTCACTGAAAGACTGATGCTAATTTTTACCTCTAATGCCTGCCAATATCCTCATGAAAGTAGCATTCTCTCGCAATCCCAACTAAAGATACCACACATGCTCCATGAAATCCTGTGCGATTTTGGCTTTTAACAGTGAAGCATACAGAAGGCACTCAGCTACTACAGTCAGTGTCAGGAGTACAAAAACCCTGAAGTCGGATAAATACAATAGCTAGTCATGCACTATCTTGGGTGGGAGAACAAACATCTGATTGATGTGAGTTAACATTTAAGAGTCTTCAGGCAGAAATAGGCTGGTAGGAGGATTTATTCACAGAGAAGGAGAGATTGCAATTGTTTTGCTACATGAAGTGGAGCTTCCTTACTGCGGAGAGGGTTAAAGAGCAAAGGGAAACACTCCCATCCAACTGATTTGGAGGAAGCAGACACCCCTTCATGATGGAGACTGTCTGGGAAACTTGACTAACCTCAGTTATCAGGGTAAGAATTAAATTTGGGGCAGAGAGAGAAATTCAGAGAGGGAAATATTCTACTGGGTGGGGACAACAGGCATTTGTGAAGTGCCATATACTTTTATTAAGACAGCAAAACCTTATTGACACCCTTTCCTTGTTAAGAGAACAGCCATTTTCACTACACACTTGTTTCCCACATGAGGTCAGTGACTTACCTCCTTAACTTCAAATATTCAAAAATACATAAAGCAAAAGCCGTTCCTCAGTAAGCAAAGGAGCTGGTAAGCTATCGTTTCTGAACAATGGTTGATATGCAATGGAGTCTCCCACTCATGAACTACAAATACACTGTATACCATCAAGAGCTTTTAATAATTTTGTCATCTAGTTCTTTCAAAAAATGTTTTCAGATTTCTGCAATATGTTCAGCTGTGAAAGTGGCATGTATCCAAAGTTAACAATAGTCTCTAGGCTATGAATCACTAGAGGAAGAAAAAAAAATCGCAAGAATAATGTTTAGTCATATTTTTTTGAATATATCAGAACAAGCAAATGCAACCCAGTCCATCAGTGTTCCAAAGATGAAATCTCTCAGTGCAAAACTCCTGAATTCAGTGAGAATTTTGCCAAAGGAAACCCTGCTTTAAAATTCAAAGTACCTTGGGACTGCAACATTTTTGCAAACAAACAAAAATACATTTATGAAATCCAACCGTAGCACTTGGTGAAAAGTTTTTTCCTCAGTACTGACAGCCTTATTATTTGTGGGGGGCAGGGCACAGGGAAGCAGGGTCTATGGTCTAGCATGTTGTGTGTGATATTGAGGACTCTGGGTCAGTTCCAATACAAGTCTTTAAAGTCTGCAACTTAAGTGTCACACTGCTTGAATAGTAGATGTCAGAGCCCTTATAAAAAGCTTTCATAAACGAAGTGCTCATTACTGTGTTGTCTAGGGATAGGCAGCAGGAAAATCTGATTACACAAACAATCTCATGTCAGCCCACTTCAGGCAGTCTGTAAGGTGGTGCCTCTGCAAGTCAGGATCTGCAGCCCTGAAGCTTCCTCCTTCCCTTCAAAGCACTGAGCAAGGTCCATTCTTGTCACTAAAGACTCCTCAGTACTTGTATCCTCTTTTACAGCATCTCTGAAGAGCATTCAGAAGTAAGCAGGAGAGCCAGGTTCAACTCTGTTTCCTTGCTTTAGGGGTTCCAAACTTGCATGTCTATAAGGAAACACCCCAGCTATTATTGGCTGTTCTGCATTGGAAGTCTCTCTGCTTCATCCTGTTCTGCTGCACAGAAAAAGGATTCAAGATTCATTTGACCAGAAAGAGAAAATAAGTGTCAGCCTGATTCAATAGCCAGGTAATCATCACACTTACCAGAGAGGAAGAGTCCTTATTCCTAAGAACGTTTCAGGTGTTTTATCTACTGAGCTTTGAACAAGTTACAGGAACACCCAGAGCAGCCGATACGCTGGTACCTAGGGCAGCATGACGGATGTGGTTTTGAACTCCCTCCAGCAGAGGATATAACTGCACATGGAAGCATCACAACTGCCCCAAAATTTCACCCAACGTTTGCATCTTCCCCCCTCCTTCGAATCCCACCACGCTATTAATATCACTCCATAAGCAAACATTTCCAGCTAATCTCTCGTATCATTTCCATTCTCATTTCCAGACCTCTCATGTTTATTTCTGAAACAGTTATCTCAGCCTCACCAGTTTTAAGAAACTATTGCAGTTGGTTGTAGGAAGGGACGGCAGGAGCTGAGCACAAAGCACCAATGTGTCACTGCACAAACTACCAAGAATTATAGATCCCCTCAAATTAATTTTCTTATTTTCAAATAAAAGTAGTCTAACTACAATTTTAATAGTTTCATTGAGATCTATTCTTCCCTAAAGAGTCTTTACCACCCCAGACTCTGTTCTTAGTACTTTCTCCTCCGTTTCTCAGCGTTCATGGAACAGCTCCTGTTGGAGAGGACAGCCTTGAGAAGGCAGCAGGAGTGAAAGCAGCGACATCACCCATCGCCCAAACTGGAATCCTAAACCCGTATTCAACAGTGTATAAGGTGAATATTGTTCTTTGAGACCTCATGGTGGATATTTGCAAGAACACGCAGGGCCTAAGTCTGCAGGATGTATCATTACTTATCCAAAAATCCGAAGTCGTCAAACCTACCAGCCTCATTTGCCCATCTCCAGGCTCTAACAAGTATTTTAGCAAGTTTTTAAATGACTAAAAAACACTTCAGAGAAACAAAATTACCACTAAATTTCCTGACTAGTTTCAAGATCTCAAGTCTTTCAAGTTCATGACTAGAGCTTGAAAGTTCAGAACAATCAAATGATTCCATCTAAAAATAGGATTCTTGGATTAAACAAACTTAAGTAGAGCTAACAAAGACAAAGAAGATGAATTAACTGAGGCAAATTTAAGTTGGAGGAAACTTTTTTCATTTACTGAAAATCCAATAAAAAAAAATAGCACTATTTTACCTTAAAGTAAAATAAGTTTGGTAGCAAGTGATTTGGTGTAGGTTCTCAGCCCTAATTCCCCTCTTCCTTTCCTTTACAGGCACACAATCCTGGCAAGTTTATTGCAAAGTAAAGAGGCAATGTTTTCTCCTATAACTTTGGCAGGACATCAGTAGTTAGCAGTTGCCACGCGGGAACCTTCCTGAGCAAATTCACTGTGAAACAGCAGCACCTTGTTAGTTTGAAACAAACTGACAAAAGCAATTACACGACAGATGGGAAATCCTCCTGCTGTTAGTATGCATAGCTGCAAGTGTTTGGTTTTAATAACGAAACAGCAAGATGGCTACAAGATAAATTGTCAAATCAACTTCCTGACTTCTAACTGTTGAGTGCTTCATCCCATATTCCAAAAGCATTCCAAAGTTCCTCAATCAAGTCATAAAGTAGCACCAGCCCTTACTTAAATGCTGATAGTATATTTCACAGAAAACTGTTAACTCCTTGCACCCATTAGCTTGTGTTTGGTTTTGTCTGCTCATACACAGAAAGTCCTGTTGTTCTAAGTCGCACTGGATTTGCATCTGCCAATTCCTCTTTATACAAATGAGCCTTTCCTGGGAACAACAAGGCAATCATGTCAACGAGTGATTGAAGTATGAGCTTCTCTACACCTAGAAATGCCGCAGTGAATAACTGTAAGAGCTGGTCTGAGCAAGCAAATTCCATTACATGGAGTATTTCAGAAGTTGAATTTCAAACCAGCTTCATTGAAAACTGGGGTGGTTTTTTTCCCCTTATTCTTCTCTAAGGCCAAACCTTGGACTGGAAGTCATGTTCCAGAGCATTAGCAGAGACTGCCTGCTTCTCAAATATGGAAGAGCCCAGTCCCATCAAATCTGGACCGCAGCCCAAATTCCTCAGAAACCCTGACAAGCAGCCAGCCCAATGAGGGAACACAAAACTGTCTGCTTTACTGCCTGCTGTGTTGAAACTCCAGTGGTTCTCATCCAGGAGATTCAGCAGATCCAACTAACAGAGCTGCAAACATAAGTGCTGGAACTGTAGACTGCAGGGTCAGTAATACACTGAGGATGGTCCGGATCCATTGGCTCCTGGCAGTCTGGATTCACCATAATCTGCTTAATGGGCTCAAGGATGGATACCCTGGCAGAAACGTGGGAAGGATTCCTGCAGACTCCAGAGAAACACCATCTCTGCTGACCTTTCCAATTTCACAGACTCAGCAAGTGTGGATAGGATTGAATTTTTTTCTTACCACCTTTAAATTATTACTACAACATAGCGACATCAAATCTTTTGCTTCACTTTGGCGGCTTAGCACTATTGATCTTGCTTCTGTTGCAGGAAACAGAATTGGCAGTACCCGAAAAAATAAAATGGATTAGCTCACATCACATATTTTTATTTTGTTGAGCCACAGTCCATATTCCAGAAAAGACCCAGCTGAAAATTATTTTATGGGCCATTAAGTCAGTGTATTGGGTTTGCGTGGTAAGGTTTTGGTAGTGGGTGGGCTACAGGGGTGGCTTCTGTGACAAGATGCCAGAAGCTTCCCCTATGTTTGACAGAGCCAAGGCAGCCGGCTCTAAGGTGGACTTGCTGCTGGTTAAGGCTGAGCCTACCAGTGACAGTGGTAGTCCCTCTGAGAAAACATGTTTTAGAACAGGGAAAAACTGCTGCTCAACAACAGCTGGAGGAGNGAATAAGTAGGGGGAGGAGGTGTTCCAGGTATCGGAGTAGAGCTTCTCCTGCAGCCCGTGATGAAGACTGTGGTGAAGTAGGTTGTGTCCCTGCAGCCCATGGAGGACCACAGTGGAGCAGACTGTGAAGGAATGCATGCCACAGCTGGTGGACATGCCCTGAAGGAGGATGCAGCCAATGGAGAGCCCACACAGGAGGAGGCTCCTGGCAGGACCTGTGGCCCTGTGGAGAGAGGAGACCACACTGGAGCAGGTTTGTTGGCAGGATTTGTGACCCCATGGGGGACCCATGCTGGACCAGTTAATGAAGAACTTTGGTTATATGAAAGCAGAGAGGTACAGATTTTTATCAGTTTTTCAGTGCATGTATGAGAGGCAAGATTCAGTGGGAAAGGTGGAATTTTTCGTTGGAGCCAACTGAGGCCAGTAAGGGGAAAAGAGCCACCAGGCTTTTTGACCCAGAGTTGCTATGTCACGCCATCCAGCAGTTAAGTGCACACAAAGAAGCTGGAGTTGTTATGGCATTTGTTTGGTATGAGGGATCTTGGGCTCAGAGCAAATTGCTTGATTGAGCACAGCAAGGAGAGGAATCCTTACATTCAGAACTGGTTGTGTTCTCAAAGGATAAAGACTGCTCTAGTGAAAAAATAAAGCTGAAACTGCCCACATAACTAGTAGGCCTCCTTAATATGTTTTAGCTTCAAAAACCCAGCGTATTTTAATTAAGTCATTTAGTCAAAGTGTTCTCTCTAGTTTAACTTTTCATGCCTGCTGACACATCAAGAACACAAGTACAGTCAGTACCTGTGTTATAAGGCTAGTTCTTGCAGTATAAAAGCCTTCCCACTGGAGACAGAGCTGTGATCATGATTAGCTTATTTGACAGAAGCTGCAGTGACGCAGGAAAGTGACATTTTAAAAACTCAGCCTTACAACAGACTCCATTTTAAGGCATCAGGTTTTACACATGAAGTGCTCCTGTAAGACTGCTTACTTTGCTTCCTTATTCTTCAGCAAAACACAAAGGAAGCTGGCTAGAGCCTGCAGTTTGCACTACTGGCTTTCCCACTGCATATGCAAAACCAGACTTGTGGTGCAATTTTTTCTATGCTGCTTTGAATACGTGTCTTCCACTAAAAAACACATAAGCAAAATCCAAGTTGCTAGGATTATGGAGCATGAAGTAATTTGTAGGAAGTAGTATAGCATTAATCACAGCATGCCCCCCTTCAAAATAGAGATAACCAAAGCTTTTTTCTTATAACACCCCCAAAATAACATGCCCAGTATCTGCTTTCCCCAAAAGAGGAAGAGAACTTACAGCATAATTGCTGAGAAAGACAGGAAAGGAAAAAACGTGGTTTTTATGAGGACAAGCAAAATCTCTGAAGGGCAAAACCCCACAATAAGTTACAAAAAAACTCATCCACACTTCTAGATTTCATCACCTCTGTTACACTTTAAAGTGAGGACTACACCTCTCACCTGCAGTCACTCAGATGCAGTGGGGTAAGGTCCCAGCTGGGGCACACGAGCCTCCACCACCCCCAGTCACACACTTCCTTGTGCCGGCAGTAACAGTTCCCACTGTGCCAGAGCTGACAAACTACAGAAAGGACCCATCAGTCACCTGTCAGATTAATTTACTATCTGCTTAACTGTGGCAGTCTCTGGAGTCATGCACCCTACATTCATTAGCATTAAATAGCTAGCAGCCAGGGGAGAGTCCAGGAGATGTGTGTGTGACCCAAGCTACAGTATAAATGGCCGCCTGCGGGTGTGGGGAGCGAAAAGCTAAATAAGGAATGCAAGGTTCTCCCTCAGAGGTAATCTTAAATGGGTGCTAAATGAAGGTGTTGTGAGTGCTTCTGCTGTTGAAAACGATGCTGCCCTTGGGATTAGACACAAAGAGAATATACTGATGACTAAATGGTATTTTAAAAAGCCCGAGAGATTTTCTGAGAGGAACAGATTCAGCCAGCATTCTACAAACTCTATTTTGGGAATATGCATCATGTGTACAGAAACATATACAGCTTCATCTAGAAGAGGCTGGTATTTTTTCCTCCTTTCTCTTTCCAGCAGAGGTGATGGCCATGTGGTTGATTTGTTACACCTCACTGCTTGTTGCTGTTAGTGACAAGTAAGACAGCCGTGACTAAAGACTTTAAAGCCTCCACTTTCTCTACCACCTTCCTCCGCTCTGTCCTCTCCCTCTCCTTCCCTCCCTCCCCTCCCCTCCTGATTTTTACCCAGCCTCACTCTCCCTTTACTGACATGTTATTTATCTCTTTTTCAGCCAGTTGGGTTCTGCCATTCTCAATTTGACCTTATGTTATCTACCCAGTGATCCACCTATGGCCCGTCATATTTCAAACCCTCACTTTTTTTCTGCCTTTCATTTCATATGCAGATTATAGGCAGATATCGTTCCTCTGCTTGTGCTCTGACAAAAAAAGTGAAAAATAGAAAAAAGGCAACCCACTCTGCAAGCTCACATGAGCATGTCGGAAAACCTGAGTTTCTAAACATAGACCCTCAGTAAAATTAATAAACTTGGGCTCAGGGCTGTACTAAGGTAGACACACATCTTCTACCTCTCCCCAGGACGAGCAGAGGAGAATGAGCTTGCATCAATAACTATAGTTGCCTTTCCTGCCTTACACACTTCCTAGAATAAACTCTGCCTTTCAACTGCCCCCACCTGTGGCATAAAATTAGTGACTTCTGCTGTATTTGTGATCACTGTAGTCACAGATCCTTTTATGTGGTATCTCTCCCTACCTGAGTATTTGTCTCCTGCAGCCATTTATCAGCTTCTTTTTTCTATTGATTTTATTTTGTTATTGTCTCACAAAAATTTATTCTGTAAGTTTTTGGAACAACTTTCCATTTTTGTCAAGACCTTTTTGAATCCCAATCCTGTCCTCCAAAGTGTTTAAAAGCCTCACCTTTGGTTTTGCCATCTCAAATTTTATGGCTATATTCTGTCTTGCTTTACTCACTCGGTTAAGTGCAGTGGCCTTTGGTCACTAGGAGCTGCTATTCAAACAAATAAAGGGGAATAATATTTCTTACAGTCCAGATGCATTTTTCATTAGTCCAAAGTTTTGTAAATTGTGTATGATTACAGTAATACATTTTTACTTGTGTTTAATTTGCCTTATTTTACTCTCAAAATAATATTAGGAAGGAAAAACATGGATTGCTTTATATATGGCGTGAGGTTAAAAAGCCAAGCAAGTCTACCAGGAAAAGCTGTTTTGCATTTGCTGACTACACCTCCTAATTATACTACAGATATGTCATAGCTTGTGCGTTGTGCTTTTATATGGCTCATTCTTTCATACCTGTCCCTTGAGTTCCCCTGATTTAATAATCCAGATAGCCAAGTGTCCTCACATCTATTGCCTTCTCTAAAAATCATGTCCTCAGCACCTTCCAAGCTTAATTCCCTAACAGATATTAAAAAACAACAAAAAAGTCCCAGTCTTGTGACCATGATATCATGGTATATGTCACCAATAAACACTATTACCTGGGGAAACTGATTTATATGATACAGAGAGATATGAACCTCACTGTTGCTGGAGAAAGGCAGCTAATCTCAGGGCTGCTCAGTTTCTTTTGCACAATATTTCTGTCTGTATTCAGATATTGCCTACACTGCATACGGTGAAGATTGCTGTAGTTTTTTCTGAAGTGGCTGAAATAACCTCATGAAGTTATAATTAATCTCATCTCATCACACAGTAAAACTTTAATCCTCAAGAAACAAGGACTTTGGCCTAGACCCATCCAGTCTAAAATTAGAGATTATCCTTTTACTTCTTTTTCTGTCTGTAAACAACATAGGCCTGACACAATCCTAAAATACATATTTCTGCTAGGTACCTAATGTTAATTAGGCTGAATCTGAGTCTACATCTTCAACATTTCTGTGATAGTCACGTAAATGTTATGGTGAATTTGCCCTTGCTGCTATGATTAGCAATCTATGATCAATGTGTATATTACTGAATAGCTAAGATGATGTAAGTCCTAATTTTTTATAGGAGCATTCAGGAAGAAGGCACTAAAACTCTACGTGATTCCTCATTATTCAGAAGTACTCTAGATAAGCTTATGTGGTTTGTCTAATCACCACTATGACTACTTCCCATGCAGTAGAATTTTGAAAAACAAGATGATAACAGACTAATTTTCAATCTTCTAGTCATCCCATGAAAATTCTCAAATGGTTTTCATTAAAATCGGGATAATCAAATGACCTTGATGGAATTCTTTCAGCCCTGGGCACTTGAAACACTGACAGCTGATAAAATATCAACAAGATATCCAACGTCAAGACACTGATCTGTGGCAAGACCAGCTTTAGTCTTTTCTTGCAAAGATATGACACCTATGACAGAAAAAAAAGTCAGAAAAACAAGTACAAAAAGAAGCAGACAGAAGGTCAATGTCTTATGTGTGGAAAGGAGGTAGCTTTATTATTCTAAGGACTTTTCCTCTTCTTAATTCTCCAGCCTGCTTCAACTGAAAATCAGACCTGTTCTGTGACTGTAGCAGTGATGTATACATATACATACAACCTCACTGTANTAACCAGAGTGTACTGGATTTTATTCTGGTTTCTTCTTTGCTAAAAAGGTGCACAGTAGACTCCTGGGTACACAGACATGTGTCAAAGAGTTCAAGTCCAGTTACAGTAGCTTAAAAACCCACATTACTATTTGCCAAGAGCTGTGAATAGGACTGCATTCA